>PPKU02000066.1:0-69087 GCA_003706265.2 Nakazawaea holstii | reverse complement strand
AAGACTGCTTCAATTTGGAATTACTGGAAACAGCTTCTTTTTTAACCTTTTTCACAGGTGTCAGCTTCACGGCCATATTTCCGGCTTTATGATAGACAATTAATTTCTAGCTTGTCAACAAGACACTTGTAGTTGAATATATCAATTGAATTGCAGCAATACACGATTTGAATTTCAAACAAACAAAAAAAAAAAAAAATTAAAATCAAAATAACGCGTAAAGTTAACAGATGGTAATTCACGAACAGTCGATATCAATAGCAAAACGCGGTATAATATCACTACAACTAACTGTGTACAACATCTTGGGGTAATCCGTTGAAGCTTGTAATTGCTCTTGGAATCACATAGAGGTAAGGTACAACCAAATGCGGTAGTTACGATAACTGGAATGCGAGATGGATCTTTGCGCAAAACTGCCGAAAGTGCTGCTGCTGGCTGCCGACGATAGTGAAAAGATAACGAAGAAAGAATTGGAGGAGATTAGATCAGACAAGATTCATAGGATAATTTAGAGAGCATGTCACACAGCGAATCTGAGCCACTACGCCCTACATTGTCACCTTCAGTGATCAATGACCCAACTACTGCCTCGGCAGGTATTGTTGCGAATGAGGTGTTGCATGATCAGTTGAGTTTGAAAAGTGGTGATGAAAATTATGGCACTTTTATTGATGACGAATTGGATGATACAAGCGATGTTGTCAACAACGGTTACGCTGTTTCCGACAAAGAGTTGTATGTGATAGTCTTATCTCTTGTTATGGGTGTCTTTCTTTCATCTTTGGATGGAACTGTGGTGACCACGTTATTATCAACCATTTCGTCGGATTTGAATGCCTTACCGAGGATAAGTTGGATCGCTACTGCTTATTTACTTTCATGTTCTGCATTTCAACCGTTATTTGGGAAGCTTAGTGATATCTTTGGAAGAAAGCTGTTATTAGTGATGTGCGATCTCGCGTTCATGGTTGGGTGTATAATTTGTGGAATGTCAAACTCATTGGGACCCTTGGTGTTTGGTAGATTTGTCTCTGGAATAGGAGGTGGAGGTATGACTTCGCTACTGACTATTGCTATGTCGGATTTGGTTCCACTTAGAGACAGAGGCTTGTACCAGGGGATAACAAATTGTTTTTTCTCCTTGGGTACCATGTCCGGTGGATACCTTGGTGGTGTCATTGCTGATAAATATGGTTGGAGAATGGTTTTCTTACTACAAGCTCCTTTAACTTTGGTCTCTGTGGTGTTGTTGTTGGTTTATTTCAAATTGCCAGAAGGTTCACAAGGTTTAGGAGTTCAAGGAACTGATATTTGGGGGAAATTGAAAACTGTTGACGTTTTAGGAAGTACATTGATGGTTACATCTTTAGCTGGAATTATGCTAGCATCTTCTTTAGGTGGAAGAGATATTGCTTATGACAGTGCAACATTTATCATATTGATAGTTGTTTCATTTGTTTTATTGTTTGCCTTTGCATATGTTGAAATGTACGTTGCAGAACAACCAACTATCCCAGTGAGATTGTTAGGAAATAGAACTGTCTTGGCATCGTCTCTTGCCAATTGGTTTTTCAGTATATCTGTGTTTGCCTATGCTTATTATATCCCTATGTATTTCACTTCGGTTTTAAATTTAACCGCTTCACAGACTGGATTGAGAATGGTACCAAATTGTCTTGGTGTTATCGGTAGTTTAGGTTCTGGTTATTACATGAAGAAAACTGGGAAATATTTAAAATTCCACATGGTTGTTGGATTGATTTCAGTATTTGGTGTTCTTAAAATTTGTTTTATGAACGACTCGATTAGCACTTTCACCCAATTTACAATCACTTTTGTTCCTGGTATTGGATTTTCATCAATCTTGACTATCACGCTTTTAGCATTGATATCCGCTGTCGATCCAGAATATCAAGCTTCCACCACTTCGATTCAGTACGCTTTCAGATCCACAGGTTCTACATTGGGAGTATCACTTGGGTCTTCAATTTTCCAAAAATATTTGCTCAATTACCTCACCAAAAGGGTAACTGAAGCAGGTGTTTTGAATGGCATAGAGGGAAATGTTGTGGATGATGTTATAGATAAAGCCTTACATAATGCTGAGTATTTGAATTTTGGTGCTCCTGAATGGAGTATAACAGCTGTGAAGTACAGTTACGATATCGCCTGTCATGCTGTCTTTTGGCTTAGTTTCACTTTCATCGTTTTAGGATACCTCAGTGGTTGCTTCATGAGAGAAAACAAATTGCACTCTACCATGAACAGAACGTGATCTCACCTTTTTTAAAGAAATAGATATATGGACATGTTTAATATTTTTAGTCAAAAGACTCTTAAATTTTTTTTGTAGTATAAAGAATTTGCTCATTACTCTTTGCGCATATTATTTTAGTATATACAAACAATGAGCAAATATTAACGAAAAATTAACTCAAGGCCGTCGAGGAGTATCTAGCACCAGGTGTCTACTTTGAATAAACGCCTTACTGGAGATGAGATGTTGACTTTGCTTGAACTTGTTATATAAGAAGCTGTATGCTTCAAAAATTAATTGGAAGATTTTATGAAAAGAACCAAATCTTGAGAATAAGAATAATGTTACTTCTATCGACTATAGTATCAATTGCCGCCCTTCTGCAACCATCGTTATGTCATTTCCGAGTTCCTTTCCCAGGAGAGAGAAATGCCACTAATTGGGATACACAGACACAAGGTCCATGTGGTGGGTCCAACAAGGTTGTTAATCCTAGATTTCCGTGGAATCCTAAAGGTTCGCCTATGGAAGTGAGTTTACATCACTCAATGAATGTGGGAGCCATGTACTATTGCCCAGGGGATAGTTGTAATGACTTTGATGATTTCAACGTTACAATATTTGAGACATGGGACGTTGCCGGTAGCGGCAATTTTTGTATGAAGGCGATTGATATTCCGTACAATGTTGGAACTGTTGGGACTATTCAAGTGGTCACTACTGGTACAGGTGATTCCTTAGGAGAGTATGAAAAATTTTTCAACTGTGTCGACATAGTCATAAGCAATGATGGACCTTTATATAATGGGAGCCAATGCACCAATACCTCTGGTATTGATATTGAGCCTTACAAAGTGAATAACGATAAGCTTTACAATGCCACCAATGTCACAATCCTCGATTCTTATATGCAATCCACAATGACAGCTTCTTCATCTCTGAGTTCGATGGATATGTCATCAATGGATATGGGATCAATGGATATGGGTAGTTCTTCCGCAACGGCCACAAGCTTGGTTGGTTCCAATTCAAGCGCCACAACTAGTTCTGTATCGTTACTGGCCGGTTCAGCTAGTTCCACTTCCAGTAAGAGTGTATTGTTTGTTGTATGCAGCATGATATTGTTATGCATTCAATGAGGTTCCCGATAAGGGAAAATAACTTTTTTTTTCATCCTTTTAGTACTCGGTATTAAATATTTTTAATTTTAATAAAAGTTTATGTATATCAAACAACAACCGACAGCAATTACGCTATCACTATACTGGATTAAGAATTTAGTCGAGCCATATTAAAAAGGCCAAGTGTCAGTTCACAAAAAAATTCCAAAACTTTTAAATAATATAAATAGGTTTCAATTTCGTTAGAGATTTATTGAGAATTACTCTTGACACAATGAAATTATTTTCAATAACCTTATGTCTCTTGCCATTATTGGCACATTGCGGGACCTTAGAAGATGAAAAAAATGTCAAAGTTGTCGGCTCAAAGGACAAAAGTACTTTGGGTGTAACTGTTATGATTGATTATAACCATAGAAATGAAAATGGAGAAAATAAGTATCCAACATCATTTTTGAGTCAATATTTCAAGCTGGAAGATGCGAAACTTGTCGAGCTTTTCGAATTAGATGCTGACAAAATCACTTTTGCGGATTTGAGGAATCATCTTACTCAAAAGGTTACCGGTAAGAACTTGATAGATGCCTTGATCACAGATGAGAATTTCAACAAGCCCCTCACTGGTTACCCTGAGTATGTTGCCGAGAAGAATTTGGATGATAAACTTATCAGAAACTCCACTCGTCATTTCTATAACCATAACAAGTTGATAAGCGCCATATTACCATTCTATATCATAATTGGTGTTTTCAGCTTGTGTTTATTCTTGAATAGAAACAAATTGGATTACAGCAAACTCCAATTTTCTAGAACAAGCAAAGGGTTATTTGCATTTTTGATCTTTAGATTGGTTTACGATTTGATTTATCTCAGTTATTTGATTGTTTTCCAATTTTTTGGGAAATTTCATGAGAACAATTTCCTCTATTATTTATTCTTGGTGTCAGACCAAGTATTGGGGTTGATCATTTTCCACTGCTGCATTACCATTTTTGTACAGGATTATCTCACTTTATCCCAAAACAAAGGATTATGGTATCATAAAGATTCATTGTTGATGTCATTTCTTTATTTTTTGTCATTCACATGTATCAAGATTTATTTAAGAGTTAAACATAGTGACAACAATGAAGATTCATTGACAAAATATGTCTTGACTATGAAAGACCAAGATTTACAAATAGGTTATTTCATGATCTTTCTTACATTTTCCATGAGGTTAGGTATTTTGATAATTGTGTTGAAAAATTTCAAAAAAACATATATTCAATCCAGCGGGAATGGGAAATTCTTGATCAGTTTTATCGTTATCATGTTGGCTTACTTCTTATCAGGTTACATCAAGTTTCCAATCTTTTTCAAAATAGACAATTTAAGTGAGGTTTTGAAAAATGAATTGATTGGAGAAGGTGATATTGATTTTGTAACTGAGGCGATTTCTATTCCTGAGATTATTCAAATCGTAGCTGCTTGTAGATTGATATACGTTTGGAGAGACGATGGCATGAAAAGAAAAGATGTAGAATCCTGATCTTGAGAGTAGGTGCTCATTATATAACATTTTATTTAATTCATTTTCGTTTTCTAAACTAGTTGCAACTCAAACTTGGTGCAACTTATTTTTATTCATACACCTTAGTAATAGATTTTTAGATATTCCATACTCATGACTAATGCAGCTTAATTTTTTTTCAGTTTGTGCAAATGACCAATTAATCATTAGCTATGACTCTTGCAACAATGACCGAGATATCATCCATCTTACCTCCAGTCATATACGTATTTCTCAACTCATTGACTTTTTCAATATATGGACTGAGTATACTCCCATCCAAGGCACTCTCTTTGGACTTTTGAACAAGGTAATCAGCCAACTCTTGTAATGTTTTACCACCAATGAGTAAATTGTCATATGTGAATTTCTCAATCTCTTCAAAATACAAGTTATCCACCAAACCATCAGAACACATTATTATTATATCATCCTTCAAGATCTTGAATGTGTCAAACCATGCTAACTCCGAGGGAGCTCTTCTCATATAACTATTTGTTCCTATCTGTCTTGGACACAACCCACTTTCCATTTGTATTTCATTTTCATATTGAATTCTTCCATCTCTGAAAACAAATATTTTGCAATCCCCAATACTGGCAATACGTAACAAGTCATCCATTATGACAGCTACCAACATCGTTGAAGAGCCTTGGAGATGTTCATCGTTCATCAACGTCACAGTTCTATTATACGAATCATCCAACAACATACTTACTTCATCTTCACTGATGATCCTTGGACTGATCTTATTTTTCAACCAAGTCAAATTTCTGCTCATCGTTTCCAAATTTGACCTAGCCCATAGTCCAGCATCCTTTCCCGCACCCCATTCAGATACACCATCTGCACAGGCCAACATGCTAACAGAACATAACATCGCATCATCCCCTGCCCTGACTGAAATCGTATCGTTGGGAGATCCCACAGGCCGTCTCTTGGGCATCAACGCCAGTATCTGAGTATTTTCAGAAATGTCGGTCAAAGAACCAATCATCGGTAAATGGCCATGGTGTACATATGTGGAGTAATTATATTCAAATTTATACGTATCATTGTATTTGAATCTGGGATCTTTGAATTTGGAAGAGGTCAACGGCTTTGCTATTGTCTTCGATGACAGCTCCTCTGACTGTTCGTGTATACTTCTCTTCAAAGGTGTCGCTCTCACTTGCGCTATCGTCATAACCCTTCTCCGAATCAGATAAGAACCGAACATCCTTACAAAATGGTTACTTTACTTTCTTTGGTCAGTCCTCGGATCAAACCACTTGCAAAACACATTAAGTAATCCCGCTATATCAACTTTTGTCAGAATATACAAATGTGACTAGTCTAGAACCCTGTTGCCCTAAAGACCTGTATCTACTTTGTGTAAAACTGCAAATCGCCTGTTAATTGCAAATTTTCTTCACTAAAGAAATTTTGTTTTTTTTTGGTAACAAGCGGCACAAACTGATTAGGCAGATAAGGATTATTTATATATAAAGGCGACTGGAACATGATATGAGTTTAACAGATTTACACAAACAATTCACTAGATAAATATGCCTTCAGTGGAAGTGATCCAGGGGAACTTGCACAAGTGTGTTGTCCCACAGACTTATGATGAAAATGTCAAGCCGTTGTACGAAGAATTGAAAGATATCTCTGTAGATGTCAAATTTGATCCAGATATCCATTTGGCTTCAACGCCGGAGGATTTGAAAGATTTGAAGAAATACACTTTAGAAGATCTCGAGATATTTGACGAGACAAGGGCAATCAACAATTTCGCACTGGCAGACCCTTTCCCTATTTTCACAGAGGATGCAGTCAATATCATGAGAAAGGAGATCTTCAATAGAGATACTTTCCTCAAATATGCAAGACAGGCAAATTTGTCAACCAGTGGATTAGACGTCCAGCTAGGAGGCTTCGCCAAGCAATCGTGTCCCTTCTTGTTTGCTGCCAATTCCCATCCAAGGACTTTGGAATTATTTGAAGCAATTATTGGGTTCCCCGTCAAGAATTGGTTTGACTATGAAATTGCACACATCAATTTGGGTTTGAAGTCGAAGGAAAAAGCCGAAACTGAAAGAAAAGAAGCTGACAAGATTAAGCAAAGCACGAAGAAGTTCTTAGATGGTGATAGCAGTTCAGTCGACGCTGTGGTATCATGGCACAAGGATTCCAATCCTTATACTGCGGTAATCATGTTATCCCCAACCGATGAAATGGTTGGTGGTGAAACAGCTCTCACATTGGGCTCTGGAAAAGTTATCACCACAAAGCAAATCCCTAGAGGTTATTGTGGTTTGATACAAGCCGGTGCGATCAAACACTTGGCACTCTTACCATTCTGTGTCACTGAAAGATGTGCCATTGCCAACGCTATCGTTCCTATAGATCCCTTGGTCAAAGATGTGGGTGTTATCACGACAATCAAGCCTAGTGTATTGCACAGGTCGCGTTTCAATGAGTTTTACCCCGAATGGGTTGGCTATCGAATGGAAACTTTAGCTGCAAGACTGCTCCATTTGAAGAAAATCACCACGGAAAAGATGGAAAAGGGTGAGAATTTTGATATGTTGGACACTGTACAGCAATTGAAGGATCTAATCACATATATCAACGGTACTTTCAGAGAGTTTGAAGTTGTGGATGAAGGTTTACAAACTCCAGCTGAACAAGATGTTCGCTTTGTATAGTGCTTTTTTCACTTTGACTTCCTATTAGAGTAATTAGTTTTAAGAAAACCAAAAAAAGTTTAAAATTCTAAAAAAATCAAAAAAATTGTGAAAACGCGTAAATAAACCACAAGATCATATAGGGTGAACATCTCATAATTGTTCAATTTGCATATCACGATTCTCAGTTTCAATTCTCGCTTTGCTTTTTCCTATTTCATATTGTTCTTTAGCTTATATTTTGAAGTAGATGTATTATAGTTGGTACTCAAGTTCAGTATTAAACACATAGCATTTTCCCGTAAGAGAAATAATCATACTTGCATATTTAAAAACCAGATGTATTTGGGACCGTCACAGTTCGCTAAAGCTTTCGAAGACATCAAGAGCACGTCATTATCGCATTCAACTTGTAAATTGGTAATTTTCACAGCTTGTTTAAGCATAGATCTGATTTGTGCTTCCAAGATATTGACCACACTTTTAAAGAAGAATTTGATATCATTCCAATTAATACCAATAGTGGGGTATAATGACTTGAAGATCAAATTTGCCACGTTGGATTACGATGTCACCAATGTAATATTATTGGGCTGTGGAGCAATGATAGATTTGGAAAGTTTTTTAGAGGTGGAAGCAGAAGATTATATAGTTCAAACAGATGGGGATATCAAGATAAGGAGAATGATCTACGTTATAGATGGTCATAGGCCGTGGAATCTTGACAATATATTTGGGTCACAGATCGTAAGTTGCTTCGATGAAGGAGTAATTGAAGAAGAGTTAGTGAAAGAGAAATCGGCATATGAAGTATTGATAAATATAGACAGTGATGAAGAATTTGACGATGAAGAAGAAGAAGAAGAAGAAGAAATTCAAACAGATAATGATGAGCAAAGTGGAGATGACTATGAACTTGACGAAGTACTTAAAAGAAAGAGAGACTCGGCCTCTTCATCGCAATCCAAAGCCAAGAGGAAGAAATTTGTTGACACCAATGAAAAAGTAATTGAAAATTATTATGGATCAGGAACAACAGTGATAACTTCAATAGCGTTACAATTATACGTATTGATCTCCACCATTGGAGAAACCAACATCGAGTATCTCTGGCTTACAATAATCGGGACAACGTCATTGTTGCAACAATACCCAAAAATATACGATAGAATATTCCCTGTATTGAAAGATGAAGTGATAAGATTGGAAAATTCAAATAAAGAGTTATCAAGGACATCAGATTCGAACCATTTGAAATTAGAGAAAGATTATTCTCTTTTCTTGTTAAGGCATTGGGATTTATACAATTCCTTTTTCTATTCCAATTATGTCAATTCCAAATTGTTGTTATACACTAATGATGGTAAGAAAAATTTGAACAAATTGTTTGCCAAGATGGGTATTTCATTGAACTCTGCAAATCAAAATTGGCATTATTTGGACATCAATTTGAAAAGGAAACTACCATCTATATTTGGTAAATATTTAAAGCTCTACGATTTAGAAGGTTTGATACGGGATGGCTTTATAAGGAATTATGGTTTCAAAGGTGATGTATCTGCCAATGAATTTGTTGAAGCAATGACTGCATTACTCGAATTCAATCATAGCGTGAAGAAAAATGGTGCCAAAAGAGAAGAAGAAATCATCCAAGAGGAAGATGAAGCAAATAAGGATAATGATAAGGAAGAAGAAGATGACGATGAGTTGTTGCGTTTAATACAAAAGAGGGAAGCACAATATATAACCAATTTCTGGAAGTCGTTTGATGCCTTGAACGACTATGATATAATCATCAAAGGTTTGAAAATTGCCAAATGGCAACAAAAATTGATCTTTGACAAAGGTTTCGAAATCTTTGAAAAAAGAATGATAAAGAATTTACGAGTATTCCGATTAGTAGTGTTGAAAGGTGATATGATGATGAATTCTTTAAACTTGCATAATGAAATGGATGAAGATTTGAAAAATTTCAACGGTGGTAAATTTTTCCAAAACCCATTGATGTTGACCAAATTGGGGAATTGGTTATTGGAGTGTTGCTCTGTGATCGATAACAGTAATCTACCTTTGATCATTGCTTCCTTGGATGTCGAGACTGATACATATTTGGTATGTGGGTTATCACCTTTGAAATCAAAGAGAAATGAAGACGATGATAATGATATTGAAATTGAACCAACTCTGGCGAGGAAAGATGAAGATTTGAGGATAAACAAGTTCTCCTTAAGTTTCCAGAAAGTGGTCACGACCAGTAGTGTTGCTGCCAAAATTGATAGTTTCGAAGGAAGTGTAATCACTATTAAGAGAGATGACTTATCACCATTTTTGGAGAAATTATGTTCGGTTTGAGGTATAAATTGGGGAAAAGGATATATATTGTGTAAAATTAATACATTGTCTAAATATAATCTATAATTTTAAATTCATGGTACGTGCATTTAACTCATCAATAAGACACTTGTTACAAGAGCATTCAAAAAACCACTCTTTCAAACTTGCTTGTCTTACAGTGAAATCTTTTTCGGTGGTGGATCCATAATTTATATACATCTCTTCATAAGGATTGACATCCTTGATCGTGGTGAACACCAATCTTTCATTAACACGTTTTTTTTGCAAATTTGGACAACATGAATGGTTGAAAAATGAAGCAGAAGGGTATAATCCAAATCCAAGATATTCTTGGTATTCATCATTGATTTGTGGAGACCAAATTCCAAAAGCATTCCCATTCTCTTTCCCCAAAGTGGACCTAACAAACCCAGTGGTGATCAACGGTTGCATCACATCGGGGAAAATCAATTTCAGAACTTTGAAAATATCAATTGAAGTATCTAACAAATGAGGAAATCTCATCACCTTGTCATATTCATTCGATTGCAATTCATGGAAATATTCGAGTTCTGGATTGGTACCTTTGATCAATTCGAAAACCACAACTGCTAAATATCTCAAATCGTCATATGTGGCTTCATCAATATACAGTGGCATGAATTTGTCTCTCTTTGAAGACTTCTTAGGTAAGTGGGACTCCCATTGTTGTACTTCACCCCATCTGAGATCTATATCTTCTCTTGTGAGTGTAACTGGTGCAATACCAGAATCTTCATTTTCCAAAATGGGCAATTTCTCAATCGACAACAAGGTGTTCAGCAATAACCCGTCATCATTATCGTAATTTTGGAAACATTCTAAACACCGAGACGAGCAAAAATTTATAGTGGCTTTACCATTTTTAGAACACAATCTGGATTTCATGGTCTCACCATTATCATATCGGAAACACCAGTTGCAAACCTCTTTTTTAAATTCCTTCGTAATAGTGAACAGTAATGGTCTAATACACTCCAATACGACAGTTCCCTTGGGGATTTTTTCCATGGCAAAGCATCCTCTTCCCCCATAGACAGTTTTCCTGATCTCGAAATCTGCTGAAAGCGGGGAAAGGGACACCCTAGAGGGGGGAGGTGTGACAGCCTCTTCAGACTGAGCAGCAGTGGTCGTTAAAGATGTAGCAGATACCATGTTGTTGGGTGTACATGAATGTCGTGATGGTCTCTTGATGTAAATAGATGTATCTCTTACTGCGAAGGAAAAATCTTTTCTTTTCTTTTTTTTTTATATTTTCTTTTCCTCTTTGGTTGATCTGTTGATCTGTTGAGAGAGGAAAGGGATGTTGCAGATGTTTGGTGGTTTTATATAAGTAAATATATAGGACTAACAGTACTCTTCGACAAAGAGGATGGAGAAGTGTGTTTGGGAAACTATGCGATGCAAATTTACGATAATAAAGCCAAGTCCACCGGATGAGGAGTTGGATTATTAACAGACACCCAAAGTTTTATATCTTTCAAATCAGTCACTTTTCCTGATCCACCATACCTGTCCTGTGAATCGTCCCTCATGCTAGCAGTTTCCGGTCTCCATTTCCAAAAAACTTGTTCTTCCTCAGTTAAGCCTTCGTTGCCGTTAATAACAACTTTGGAAATATACTTCCCAATTGCAGGCATGATCATAAAACTTCTTCCCGAGTCACCAGATCCTATCACAAGATTCTTATATTGTGGGTGCGTAGTTAAAATCAATTGACGATCAGGAGAATCGGTGCACCAACAAATCTTGGATTTCACAAAATCACGATCAGCAAATTGTGGCATCGTTTCTTTCAAAAATTGTCTAATCTCCTCAGATGCTTCCAATGGAATTTCGTCAATGTACACTGGAATTGATTCTCCCTTGTCATTGATATTTGTAAACCCGGGGAATTCATTACAGATCTTGATTTCATTGTTTTCATCGGCCTCGAAAAAAAACCCCTTCTCCATATTATAAACAACTGGTAATCCTTTAAACTTTTGTGCCTCTTCATCAGTAACTCTGATATGTGCTAACGTCCAACATTTACTTTCTAGTTGTCTTTGGAATGGTAATATTGAAACCACATTGGCACCTGCTGTTAAAACGTATCTACAGGCGGAATATCTTTTGCCAGACTTTGACACAAACGAGTTTATCTCACCTTCACCATATTCAAACTCAACAATATCACCATCTTCTCCAAAAATAAAATTGACACCAAGCTTGAGGCACTCAAAGTAGGCCGATTTTAAAGAATCTCTTGCGTGAAGCCATCCATTGTCCTTATCAAGTACATATCCTCTCCAACCAGAAAGTTCACCTTCCATAACTGGCAAATGCCTTTGAAATCCTTCCGGTGAGTTGATATACTCGTAATCTTTCAAACTTCTTGATCTCAAATACTCTACTCTCTGTTTCATTTCGGCCAACGGCTTATCTGAACAAGCAGATAATATAAACCCCAGCAGGTGATAGTGATCTTTGAAAACTGCATCAGTCTTCCATAACTCTAAGGACTCCAATCTGATCCGATTGTCAGGTGTCAATTTCTCATCTGGTGCAAAATACTCATAGTCAAGAATTTTGTTACTATCGTTCCCTGCCGATGCACCAGAAGGTACTTCATGTTTATCGAAACAAGTTATACTGGAATAACCTTGACGTGCCAATTCCAAGGCAGTGGAAAGCCCAAACGTTCCTGTACCAATCACATACACCGAGGAATCCTTGTCAATAACTGGAGCCACCATAATTTCTCAGTCAACTGTACCGTCTTCCAGAGATTTGTCTTGGAAACGGCTGATTTTTTCTGTGTATCTCTCACTTTTTTTTGTTTTTGTTTTTGTTTACATATCTAAAGATAAAACAAACATCTAACGATTGCATAAGATCATCAAGGATAACAGAACAACAATGAGAGAATCTAAAGGCCTCGCATTAAGAGACTCTACGAAGCATAATAGGGCAGACAACCAAGATATATCCAAGAAGAAGAAGGACTACTCCCCATTGAGGAAATCTCCATTGAGAAACTCTGTAACCGCTGGGGACCTTCCTTCTTCCAGACCAGGATCTACCGAGACTCAAGATATAGGATCAAAAGCAGTTAGGTTAAACACCATTGGTACTCCGGCATTGCGTTTCCCATCACCAATAAGAACCAATGCTGCGAAGAGCAACGATATAGTGTTCAGGAAAAGCCCACAGCGGTTAAAGGAAAATGTAAAGAAATCAACTGTATCCACTTCGTTATCTCCACCACCATTTGAATTGAAATCTGTTATATCAAAATCGCCACAGCGAAGTTTCAACTTGAAGAAGAGAACTTCGAGTGAATCGAAATTAAACTCACATATTTTAAGATCAAAAGATTGCAAATCACAAGACAGTGATGAAGCATTAGCTTTCACTGATGAAGCTTCAACAATGATAGCAGAGGACTCACTCATTCCAAAGAAATACAAGACATCTTCTCCACAACAACAACATTCTTCCAGTGGATCATTGAATTCATCGCCATTCTCACCGCCCTCGATTAAGAGGGTCCCTTCTTTTTCTCGTGAGGGTACGGATAGCAAAGTTGACGCTGATGATAAGGGGAAGAATTTAAAAGATGACAATACTTCGAAAATTTTTGAATCTGGTGATATCATCGAATCCAGAAATAAAATCTTGAAAATACGGTCAGAGTTCAATAGAATATCGAAGAGGTCATCATCATCATTACTTGAATCAAACTCAAACGATGAGATTATAGATATATTGGAAAAGCAAAAAATTGTAATCGAGTCTCTTAGAAAGGATATGGATCAGATTTTACAAAATCAGGAGTTAATAATGCAAAAATTAGGGGTATAGGGGAGTTATACAGATTAATAATTATATTATATTAATGATAACTTGAGTCAAGTTCATTTCATTAATTGTTCAATTTGCCATTTGACTAAACTAATACAACTTTTAGCATCTTCTTCACTATCATGTTCACCTCCTTGAATTTTCTTACTCAAGAATTCAAATGTGAGTTCCTTCAAGGATCTTTTCCTTAATCCATTGGCAAACATTAAACTTGTATCAATCACTTTATGATGAATCAATCTCATCACATTTAAATCATTTTCTAAACTATGACCAATTAATATGGTATCCTTATCAATAAATTGAGAAATTTCTTGTAAAAACTCGGCAAAACTTGGCGATTTCTCTTCATCAATAGACAGCACACCACTCCAATAAGTGTTTAAATCAACGATTCTTCCCTCCGGTTTAATAGTCTTGTCATAGATGACTTTTTCCGTGTAAAAATCAATCATTGTCAATCTTATCAATTCAAAACCAGCAGTAGTATAACCCATTTCACAATCCAATGCAATTGCCTTCAAAGTTTCTGGTGTTTTTGTAAATTCATCTGTGGAAATGAATGGAATAGCATGTTGAAGTTCTTGTGGAGAATTATTTTTGAACACATGGTATCTGGATCTTTTACAACCTTCACTTTCTCCCACTGGTTGACTACAACAGGGGTAATATTTGGAGTTATAATCATTTGAAGCATGAGATCCCAGAGTTTGTCTTGAAAGGGAAAACCTGTCAGGGTGATATAAACATTTCGTTCTTTTGAAAATCTTGGTCTTGTCAAAATCCAGCCCACATCTATCACATTTTGTCATTGTTGCACTTTCGAAATCTTCAGGTAATTCAGGTATTTTAGTTATATAACCATTTTGACTAAGTTTCCTTTGGTCGGATATTAATGAATTTAATAATTCTTCCTTTTTCTCCTCGGTTTCCGCCACTTTCAGCAGTGTGGTGGAAGATTTACCAAGTGTAGTTTCTGGATTTGCCATTTGGAAAATTTCTCTCTTGATAACAGTTTCATATGTCCTATTAGTTGTTGTTGTAGCGATTTCATATTCTTTAATCACAGCATCTCTATTGGGGAATTTCAGACCAGAAGTTTCATATAAATGATGAAGTAAAGTCATATACCGAAGTCTTACAGAAGTTTGCGCTGGTGGGAATGGGATCACAGGTTTAGGAACTAATTCGATTTCCTTGTCAATGCGTTTCAAATCAATAACTTCTTCTTGCAGTTTCTTTGTCGAGGTATTGACTGGTACCAGGTTTTTGCCCCCGATCAATCTATTTGCACCTGATGTCGTGGATGGCTTGGCATTTGCTCCTCCAATGACCCTTTTAGACGATGTCAGGATAGGAGTAGATGTTGTTGGAACAGCAACGGGATCTGGTGACAATTTCTTCTTCAGACTGACGTCTATAATCAGTTCTTCGTGTCTCTTATTATCGGTTGCTTGAACATCAAAAGAAGAGTCAAAGCTATTGACTCGTTGTTTAACGTTATCAAACCTTTGGATAGGTCTAGTGGTTGGGAGCAGCAGCTTTTCCGGTTCTGGCTTTACAACATTGCCACCACCATTTTCATCTGCACTGGAAGATGAACTTCTTCCAAAGATTCTCCTAGTCTTCAAGGGAGTCAGGTTGGTTGACGTGACTTTCTTCACAGGAGGAGGAGGAGGCGGTGAGGGATCAAAATTTTCGTCAAACTCATCATCAACAAATTCTGGAGGTTCAATTCCTTCACCACCCATAGGCTGAGACATCCTTAATCTTTTCGCGTAAGGGTCCTCTATTGGACTGAGTTGTGATTCAGTAGAACTTGTAACATATGATCTCTTTGACAGAGCAGTAGAAGGAGGAACAGGTGCAGGGATAACGACAGGAGGAGATGGTTGACGTGGAGTTTCATGATGAGTTGGGCTGAATTGGGTTTTCGAGGAAGACCGTCTTTGTTTGTCAATCAGTCTGTGACGATTGTCTAAAGTGTTTGGATGGATAAAAGCCTGATACCTGTCTGTATATTCTGCTTTATTGAAACTTGACTTGATCAATTTCCTTTTTTCTTCTTCCTCAGGATGACGGAAGACACAATTCAAAGTCTCACATTGTATATTCAGTTCGATAGATGGACATACTATCTTGCTGAAAAGATTGGTCTGTGACGCGAACATGTGTGTGTCTATATGTAGTGCTTGGTCGTTGTAATGTTGTTTGAGTTTTTCGTTTCTGTGGATGTTTTTTGGATTTTTCTTCAGCAGAGAGTAAAAAAGATGTATCAATTAAGGAGAGAGATCAGGTGGGGCTATTAATATATTACTATATTGATCAGTCACATTTGAGATACATTACAGGTTTTATGACATCTTCTTCTGGTGATGATCCAAACTACTCAAAGGCAGCTTTCAAATCATCTCCCATGAGTAATGGTAGCAGTCCAGTTTCTTCAGAAGTGAAGAAACGATCAACAGATGGGAAATCAAAAAGGACTAAATCACTGAGATCAAGATTTGGATGTGAACATTGTAAAAACAAGAGAGTGAAGGTAAGTTTTCCATTGACCAGTTTTTTTTCATGTTGACTTGTGATGTTAATAGATGTACTAACCTTGTGTAATAGTGCGATGAGTCAAGACCAATTTGTACTAGGTGCAAAAATATGAACCTCAGTTGTAATTACAAAGTGACATTGCAATTTAGAGAAGATTTAGAGAAAAAAGGTAAGAAATTTGGCCGTGAGGGAGTTTGGTTGAAGAGTAAGAAGAAATCACAAGATACAGCAAGTGAATTAGCTTATAAGAGTCAAAATTCGTATTATTTGAAAATACGACATGCTCATCGTTTACAATTTGTTAATTTTGGTCATGAAGATATCATTAATCTGAGTCGATTATTTAAACCATTACAAGCATCGATTATCCCACATGATATATCAAATTGTTACTCATATGATCATCCGAGTCTGAATTTTGCCTTGAGTTATTACATTGATTTCATCTCACCGATTTTCAATCCAATAATGCGGGATTCGTTCCATTATATAGAAGAAGTTGTATTACATGGGACCAATTTGCAAATGGAAATGGGGTTGAACATGACTTCGTTAATACAATATTCTCAAAATTACCATCATATTTTTTATTTGATTTTAAGTTTAGGATCTGCTTATGTTTCCAAATTTCAAAAACATGACAAGAATTGGATCTTACAATCACAAAGATTTCAAAAATTGGGGATGGCACAATTAAAGAATAAATTGATTGAAATAGAATTTGAAGATGATCCACACGTGTCAACAGATATAATATTGTCAATGGTTTTATTGATCATGTATGAATTAGCCAATGATTGTAATGGTTCTTGGTCCACATATTTGACAGTATGCAGGAAATTGAAAAGCTCTCGAAATTTCCATAATCCGATGAATGATTTAGAAGCGTCTCTATTGAGATTTTCCTTGGAATTTCTCCATTATCAAGAATCAATGGGTAGAACTGCATGTAAAGCCAAGAATTCATTTTTCATGATCATGGAAGATGAGGAGACAAACCCAGTGGAAAATCCGGGGAAAGTGATATCATGGATGGGATGTGAAAGAGGTTTAGTTGATGTTATCGGTGATATAACAGATTTATCATTTGAAAGGTTGAATCAAACAGGTATGAATGAAAACAACTACAACGTATTATGTGATAATATTAGAACAAGATTAAAAGCAATGGAATTGAACATTGATATTGCAAGTTTGTTTTACGATTTGGGGCAACAACTAGATGGCAATGATCAACAATTTAATGTTGATGTAGCAGATAGTGAATTGATCATATTAGATCCAGTATTGGATATCGAACAATTTTGTTTTATATTGTCATGTGAGATAAAGACATTTGCCACAGAGATTTACTTTGAATGCTGTCTATTGAATAAATCACCACATGATGAAAAGATCAGGGAACAAGTTGACAAGATTTGTAAAATGTTGAAATATATAATCTTGAAAAATGATTTCAAATGGTGTTCAACTTTACTATGGTCAATATTCGTTGTCGGTGCAGAGATTTCAAATAAGGATCATCATTGTGAAGAATTGAGATATTTAGTCTTGGAAATGTTGGACAAATTAGAGACTAATAGCTTGGGTAATGTTAATGCTGCAAGGGAGGTTATCATGAATGTATGGAAAAAGAGAGATTTGGATGAAGATGGTGAGTGTCATCGCCATCGTGGTACTTATACTGGTGGTGAATTGTTGAATACTGGGTTTATCAATGATTGGGAAACATATGTATCTGATAAGAGATTGAAAATATCGTTAGCTTGATTAAGTAGTGTATATATCAATCAAAAACACAGATACACCGCCCCTAACTTCCTAACACAGGCCTCTCGCTCTCCATTGCCCACTTCCAGCAGTGGAAGCGGTCAGTTTCCCGTTTGAGCTGAAAAGCTCTCGTTCGACTGCCCCAATATGACACAGTAGGACTCTAAACACTGAGTGGATTACAAACAGAGACAGAGAGAGAGCAGAAGACCAAGACAGAGACAATAGAAGAGTCATAAGAGAATAATATTTTATAACGAGTGAAAAGTTTTATCAATACATATATATCAACTTTACAAATCACTGGCTATATCCATTCATTCATTCATATAGCACAAGACAGATAGATAAGGAGTAAAAAAACTGGTATCTCCGGAAATAGTATAAGAAGCGCATTTTCAAAATGAATTATCGTGATTACCAACAAGTTATGAAACTTTCCGTTGGGAAGAAGGAATTTTCCACTACATCATCATCATCATCATCATCATCTACGACAAGTTCGACAACGCTGACGCGAGTCTCATCTCCGTTAAGCTCTCCATTATCATCTCCAAGATTGAATCCACATTGCTCATCTTCAACACATAATCATAGTCATAATAATAACAATTACAAAATACAGAAAAAGCCAAAGATCACACGATCAAAGACCGGTTGCTTATGTTGTAGAAGAAGACGTAAGAAATGTGACGAAGTCCATCCTAAATGTGGTGGTTGTACAAGGAATTTCCTCGATTGTTGTTGGCCAACATCTCCTGCTGCTGCTAATGCTGCTTCTGGTATGAGATCTCCACTGCTGTTAGCTATATCGGATGATGATTCTGTACCGGCAAGTTTCAGCTTGAATAATAACATAATGGTGATTGAAGATGAACAATGGGTTACACAGACAACAAAGGAGAAGAATGGAGATAAAAATTTCATAATAAGTCTGATAAAATCGCGTAATGTTATGAAGGAACAATTTAAAGAGTTCCCAAAGGCCATATCGATAAAGTCGTTGTTGAATTGAACATTGAGATTTTGTCGGTAAAAGAGAATAAGGGTTGCATTTTATGTTTTTGTTAATTATCTATATGTGTGTGTGTGTGTTTCTGGCAAATGGGGTTTCAAAAAAAAAGCCATGGTTTTATAACTATTATTTATTTTAATTATCATCATTTTACAAAATGAGAATTTATTGTCATTTGCTTTGAATCGTTGTTGTTTTGTTTTATTTTGTATGTATAACTATATATACCCAAAATGAGTTATTTTGATTATAATTTTCTTTTCAAATTGAAATGAACAGCTTTTGCCTGTTGATACATCAGTAATCCACTTTCACCTAATTCTCTACCAAATCCACTCATCTTGACACCACCAAATGGAGCTCTAAAATCAGATGCATTGGTAGAATTGACCCAAACTTGTCCACTTTGTACTTTTTTAACAAATTCATGAGCTTTACCAATATTTTCTGTGAATATTGCAGCTCCTAATCCATATTGTGAATCATTTGACAATTTCAAAGCCTCTGCTTCTGTCGAGAATCTTGATACTGTGACAACAGGTCCAAAGATTTCCTCCTTCATAATGGTATCATTTTGTTTACAATCGATGAAAATCGTTGGCTCCACGTATGCACCTCTTTCCAGAGTAGTCAGAGGCAGTTTCCCACCAAGGATCACTTTACCACCTTCCTTTTGCCCAATGGCAATATATTTTAAAATTCTTTGTTGTTGTACTTTAGAAACTTGTGGTCCAATGTGGACATCTTTACCAAATGGATCCCCTGGGATATAAGTCTCTTCAACATGTTTTTTCAATTTGTAAATAAACTCATCATAAACTTTATCCTGTACATAAATCCTTGACGTGGCAATACAAATTTGTCCCATGTTATACATGATACCGAATGCAGCCCATTTGACCAGTTCATCAACATCACAATCATCCATAATGATCAATGGCGATTTACCACCACATTCCATAGTAACAGCTTTCAAATTAGATGCAGCCAATTTTTGAATTTCTTGTCCCACCAGTGTTGATCCAGTGAATGAAACTTTATCAATATCCATATGAGATGCAATAGCAGCACCGGCAGTTTGTCCTAAACCTGTAACAACGTTGAAAACACCACGTGGGAACCCAGCTTCAACGAATAATTCTGCAAATTTTAATAATGATAACGGCGTATTCTCGGCACTCTTCATCACAATAACGTTTCCTGCAGCTAACAGTGGAGCAATCTTCCATGCTGCCATACAAATGGGATAATTCCATGGAATAATTTGTCCACATACCCCATATGGTACAAAATCATAATACACAAATTTAGAATCATCAGTAGGCACAGTTTTACCATGACTCTTATCGGCAAATCCTGCATAGTATCTGAAAGTATCAACGGCATAATCCACATCATAGATAGAATTTGTATATCTTGGTTTACCAGAATCATAAGTTTCAATATCGGCAATCAATTCTCTATTCTTGTCCAACAAATCTGCCAATTTATACATCAACCTACCCTTAGCAGAACCTGACAAGCTACCCCATTCGTTGTCAAAAGCATATCTAGCAGCCTTCACAGCGACATCGACATCCTTCCCATTACCGGAATAAACAGTGCATATTTTGTCACCTGTGGATGGATCAGTGGAAATCAATGTACCCTCATCGATTGATTTGACAAATTCATTGTTGATGAACAACCCAGTTGGTTGTTGATAAGACTTGCCAGTTGGAAGTGTGACTCTTACTTCTAAATCCAAAGTCATATTATTAGTATCTACTTATGTGATATATATATATTGAAAAGATAACTCCATCGACCAATAAACACAGATATCACTATATATATAAATAAACCGCTTAGCAATTTGCAAAAAAAACAACACAAAAAAAAATTGAACAAATTCCGCGATAAAGAAACTTAACCGCGCAAAACCCCAATCGCTAACGCTAAAATGAAATCACTTCAACCTCATCTCTGTCGAATATTAAGTTAAAACTTTTGTAACCTGCGTCTCCAAATGACACAATTTCCAGCTGTTCCCTATTCCAACTCCTTTGTAATATCCCCAACACGTTCAAGCCAAAATTACTATACAACAAATCCGAGAGGTCAACCAATTGCTTAGTAATGAATTCCTTATCAGCTTCAGTGACGCAAGCGGCTCCTGCAATGAAAATCCCCAAGACACATAGACACATTGAATGATCATGTTTTGGGATCATCGTGCTCTCTTTCAATATCGCACTCACGCTCTGTTGTATAGATGCGAATGACAGTGGTAATGCAGGGTTAATCAATTTTTGTAAAAGTATCTTGCTGGCATGAAACATTATAAATGATATCGATAAACTCGTTCTCAACGATTCCTTATTCTCTGCAGCTTCTACTCTATCCAAATTATCGAAAAGTGATAATTCAATGCTATCAAGTTTCGCTTTCAACAAAGTTATCAAATTCCAAAAGGCATCTTCATCGATATGATGAACATCATTGGTATCAACACAGTAATGAAATCTTAGTAACCAAGTTAATTTGGAAATCATCTCAAACTCCAGCAGTGAAGAACCCAAAATCGGGTTGTTCATCCAAGGCACAGCAACGTCATCGTATATTGGGGCCCTTAACCATCTTGTCATCTCGGGGAAAACTTTAAAAGGTGATGGTAATTTGATCAAATTACCATATGAACATGTATACAAGGCAATACAATAATTGAATATAAAACTCTCCACTAATGTTCTCTCTGTTGGTGCAACTTTAAACTCTGAGTCACTACCAATATCCATCACTTGTTCTTGTTGTTGTTGTTGATCCAATGATGTCAATTCGATACCGGATAACATTTTCTTCCGACCACGTTCACAAATGATCTTATACGCAGCAACCAAATGTTGAGAGCATCGAGATCCGTTATAACCTGAAGCTCGATCTCTTAAGCATAATGTCAATATCGCAGCAAGTAACCAATCCTCAGTGCCTTCCACTTTATTATTGACAATCTCATCACTAATCATCCTCACGGATTTGTTATACTTGTCGATAGATAATTGTTGATACTCCGGGTACTTGTATGCCAATTGAGATGCACCACAACTGTAAAAAACTTGTCTCAAGATTTCCGATTTAGAAGCCAATGGGACCCACACTTCCTTTGGAGATAGCTTTGGATGGGAATAAGATGGAGATACCGATGGCATGAATTGGTGGATGAAATGGAAGTATAATTCTGAGTCAACAGAGTTCATTTGAACGTTTGGAACCCATTGTGAAAAATTTGATAATATTGACATTGGATTGTTTAAAAATTGTGAAAGATCGGTATCGATATTGATTAATTGACTTGCCTGAGATGAGTTATTCGGATATTCAAATGATGGATCATTTGTCAAGAAGGACAACTGGTTATTGTTATTACCGAGATCAACATCGTCATCATCATCATCCGTGTTATCATTGATAAAGTGTTTGATCTCATTTGGCAAATTGGAATTTGGAGGTGTAGTGGTGGTGGAAGTGGAGGAAACCATGACATCGGCAGGTTCTAGTTCAAAATCCCTTGGCAATATCTGATTCACATACGATGGATAGACACATTTTAAGAAATTTCTCTTGCAACCTGAACAACTAGGTTGTTTCTCATCACATTTCTTCTTCCTCTTACGGCAACAGAAACAACCTGATTTAACTCGAACTGTGCCATGAACTTTACTTATTTTGCCAACTTTGGACGATTGTCGTGGTTTTTCGGAAATCAGCGTCAGCAAACTCTTTGATGACAGTTCATCAATTCTATCTCTTGATAATTCATTTTTATCGCTAATAATAATTTGACGGTCTTCTGATACCATGAAATGTACCTAAAAGAATTATACAGTGTTTGCTTTTTTATGTTTTTTTTGTTTTGGGAATATATTGTATGATTTTTAGATATCTATGAGAGCATAAACAGTCATCGTCCTGGTCTTTTCAAACAAGGTTCAGTAACGTGGTATAATTCTCTCTGATATGAGCTAAGTGTATGTACCCATTCAAACGGTTTTTTTTTTTTTTTTTTCTTTAGCATTATTATTATTGTTAGATCGATGAAATTCTTAGCCAGAGAGAAAAAAAGATCCCCCCCGCTCAGCCAATCACATCGTTTTCCGCGCTCCAGCAGGGCCTAGCCACTCTGACTATTGACCATTTATCTCCCCTTTTCACCGCATTCACCGCATACATTCAGCATTATATATTGTATACACCATCTTGTGTCATCAAGAATTGAATATGTAATAGCCTACTTTATTTATCGGTATAGCCAATAAATGAGTGTTTTACGATGTGATCAAATATCGTTGACTAATATATAGGTTCCATATGCCATATAGCTGCCTGTACAATGAAAGAACTTGAAAGTGGTAATTTCCAAGTTCATATGATGAAGAAAGCATCGGATCCATAGATGGCGTGTCAACGCATTATGGTAAGCATAAAAGACTTTGAAAGCTGGTTACCGGTTAACTAGACAAAAAAATAAACCATTATAGAGATGCCTACTTGATAAAAAGTTGGGAGGCTTTTCTGGCAAACAATGGCATTTTCATGAAAAACTTCGGAGCTCATATTAGATAATTAGGTTAGGAGCACTTTAAAATGAGAGATTGTGTAATTAAAAATATTATGATATCTGTGTTAATTTGAAAGAATACACATACCTAAATTTACACTTCTAGTAAATTGAATTTGAAATTGAAATCTTAAAGAATCCTTTTGAGCCGTCGAACCGGTATTTATTGTGAAGTAAAATCGGAGTGTGGGTCTGATGAGATAATTGATTCTTGGTAATTTCATTTTCGGAAGATATATTTTATATATATATTTGACAGTCAGTATTCCTTGGCTGTTGTAAATATAGAAATATGAACTGACATATCTCCTCAAAAATGAATATAATATAGAGCACCGAAGGCCAGGAATGCTTAAATGAGCTCAGTAAACTAAATCAGTGGCTCTAAGATACGCTTATAGCCTATAATTGATACCATCGGATTATTATGGTGAGGATTTTCGACAGGTCTGCTGATCTACCGATAAACTTTGTTTCTCATCTTTCAAAATCACAAAGGAGGCTTTTCACAAGGCTTTAAACATAGTGGCTGGATCTTAGGCAGATGATCTTATAACATTCAATCTATTAACCACTAGATATTAATTTTCATTAATTTGATGAAAAAATCCTCTCTGATCCTTCTTTGGTATTGAGCAAAATTTTATACGCTCAATGGTTAAGCTGAGAAAAATGTGATGATCAAATGAAAACCAGAGTAATCTTACAAGTATTTCGAAAGAGAAGATAACTGAAAATTAGAATCAAGATGATGATCAGACTGCATCAGATGCACAGGGGAAAAGAAAAATTTAAAAAAAAAAACATTCAAAAAAATCGATAAATTTTTTGCAAAAGACAGTATATTGAAATTACAGAAGAGGTACAAATGGCATCTGCACATAATAACTATGAGTCTTCTTCAGATGACGAAGATGACGAGAGCTTGGCAGGATCACACTCAACTGCATTTTTAGGATTTGTGGATGCTCCAATAACGGAGGATGACAGACCAACGATAGAAGATTCATTCATCGGTGGCTCACCAATTTGGTTTGATGAGAGTTCACCAGCACCATCTGAATTATTACATTGTAAAGTGTGTAATTCTCCAATGGCATTGCTATCACAATCGTTTGCCCCATATAATGACTCTCTTTATGATAGGATTATTTATGTGTTCAGTTGTAAGAATGCAGGGTGTAGAAGACAAAAGGGTTCCATAAGAGCCATTAGAGCCATCCATAAGGATCCACTGAAGATGAGCAAACTTCAACTGGAGAAGGACCAACATTTACAAAGAGATTTCGAATCAAAGTTGAAATTAGAAGAACAGAAAAAATTGGATTTAGAAGTTACAAAGAATTTGTTTGATAATAGCAGCAGCACTAATGAGAATTCAAATCCGTTCAGCAGTGCTTCCGTTTCCAACCCATTTGCTTCAAACCCATTCAGCAAGCCATCAACATCGAAGCCACTGGAAGATACAAATAATGAAGTGAAGAGCAAACCCACATTTGCATCTGTTGCCCTGAAGGCAGCTAAAGATAATAAAACTGAAGGCAAGGCTCTTAAACCAGAGAATGTCAAATTGAAAGAGTTCCCAGGTTCATTTATTTACGTTGAAGAGGAGAAACTCAAACTGAAAAAATCCAATGATGTCAAGATGACTTCAAAGATTGAAGAATTGGACTCTTCCGTGTTGGATACAGAATTTGATGAATCTGAACAAACATCGTCTAAATCCAAATCATCACCTGAAAATCCAGAAGCACTGAGAATAGCATCAATGATGGAAGACCCCATATTTGGAAAATTCTCCGAGATCATATCTTACAACTCTCAACAAGTCTTGAGATATGATTTGGGTGGGATCCCCTTGTTGTACTCTTCCAAAGACGATATATATAAACTTTTCATCAACGAGGACAAACAGTTGAAAATACCGAACCCAGGGTATAACCCTTCATCTACTAGACAGTTTGAGTTTCAATTGATGCCAAAGATGATTTTGGACTTGGAGAAAGATAATAGTGATATCTTGAACGGAATGGAGTGGGGGACGATAATAGTATGTACCGATGTCGAAGATTACATTCCTAAATTCGATGATAATAACGTTGGGTATGTTGAAGAATGGTGTGGTGTTCAATGGGAAGAAGAGGTGAAAAGATGATATATAATATGTGTAATTATCCATTTTTAATTGTATATGTACAGGATGTATTTCGTATATCTATATATATAAGCGTGTTCATAAATATCTCTTGACTTGTTCTTCCTCGTAAACTTCAATGATATCATTTTCTTCGAATTTATCCCAATTCTTGAACATGACACCACAATCACCACCTTTTTTAACCTCATCAACTTCATCCTTTTCCCTTTTCAATGAATTCAATTCACCTCTCCAAATTTCTTCCCCATTTCTCATGACTCTCACATTGGAACTTCTTTTCAATACACCATCATCAACTCTACAACCGGCAACTTTTACCTTTTGTCTCTTGACAGTGATTTCAAAAATTTGCTTGAGAAGAATCTTTGCTCTTATTTTCAAATCAATGATTGGAGGTAGTTTCAGAGTTAATTCTTCGATAACGTCTTCGATCAAATGATAAATAACAGTATGTTCTTTCAACGTAACACCTTCCTTTGCAGCTATATTACCAACTTCTTTTGGTATCTTCACGTTGAAACAAAGGATCGTGGCACCTGCAGCGGAAGCTCTATCAATATCATTTTCAGTAGGTGGACCCACTTCATGATACAAGACACTTGATCCAACTTCATCATTCCCAATTCCAGATATACTTTCCACTATGGCTTCTGCAGATCCACTGACATCAGCCTTTACTATATAGAAACATTTTTGAGTTTCCTTTTTAACATTATCCTCAAGGAGGTCAGCATATTCTTCACTATCTTTGACATCATCAAGACTTAACCCTAATTTGTTCAACTCTTCCAACTTCTCGTTACGCTTAGCCAATTGTAATTCTTGTAATCTCAATTCATTCAATGTTTCAATGTTTTTCGAAGCTTCAATTTGTTCAGCTCTATGCAATCTATTGGCAACGACTTTCTTTGCAGTGTTCTCATCCTTGGCTTGAATGGCAAAATCACCAGCTTCAGGTAAATCCTTCCAACCTGTGATTTCCACTGGAATCGATGGACCAGCTTCCTTCACCAGTTTGCCAAATTCATCTTTCATACTTCTAACTCTACACCAAGTGTTACCAGCAACCAAGATGCTTCCCGGCTTCAAAGTTCCCCTTGTCACTAGGAAAGTAGCAGCACTTCCCAACCCCTTTTTAACCTCTGATTCAATGACCCATCCTTCCGCTGGAATGTCTTTATGTTCCACTTTCAAATCCAGCATTTCCGCCAACGTGACAATGGCTTCTTCTAAATCCTCCATACCTAAACCGGTCTTACCACTAACTTGAACAGTTTGAATTTCTCCTCCATAGTCTTCTACATCAATCCCCTGTGCTGCCAAATCGGCAATAACTTTTTTCGGATTGGCTTGAGGTTTATCACATTTATTAATCGCCACAATCATCTGAACACCTGCGTTTTTGGAATGCTTAATCAGTTCCTTGGTTTGAGGCATCACAGAGTCATCAGCGGCAACAACTAATACCACAATATCAGTGATATTGGCCCCACGTTCTCTCATTTTCAAAAATGCAGCATGTCCCGGTGTATCCAAGAATGTAATCATTTTCTTCGATTTTGGTGTCTTGACACTAAATGCACCAATATGCTGTGTAATACCACCAAATTCCTTATCAACGATAGATGATTTTCTTAAGTAATCCAAAATCGTGGTCTTACCATGATCAACATGTCCCATTATAGTCACTATTGGAGCTCTTGGTTTCAATTTTTTAACATCAGTGGAAACGGGAGCTGGGAATAAATCCACACCAACATCTTCATTGATACTGACTTCAAATCCATATTCATCGGCAATCAAAGATGCCGTTTCATTATCCAAAATGAAATTATATGTCATATTATCAAAACCCAATTCTTCCAACTTTACTAATAAATTCTCTGTTCTTACTCTCAAGATATTGGCTAAATTTGTCACCGAGAGAAATCCAGGAATGTTGATTTTAATCTTTGATGATTCCTTGGCGGGTACTGGTGCTGCTTGCTTTTTCTTTTTATTTTCAAAACGATCATCGTTTCTTGATTGGTAACTTGAATTTGAGCCTGTGTTTTTGGTATATGAATTTGACTTGTTCCTTGATGGAGCAGGAGTAGTAGTAGCAGGTTTCAGTCTAGGCTTGGAAATCTCAGTAGTTTCCTCGTTGTCACCTCTCTTGCCTTTTATCCTCGTCGTATTAGAGCCTCCTGATTGCCTTGCATTGATTGACTTTTCACTTTTCTTGAAGATTCCGTTGTCGTTACCTACTGCTGGCTTCTTGTCTTTCACCCGCGAGGTATTGGAGACTGGCTGTCTTGCAGTGATTGAATTTCCACTTTTCTTGAACGTATCAGATATCACCGGAGATTTAGAGGACTTGGTCACAATAGGGTCCTTTGTAATAACTGGTTCTTCGGAAGAGTTCGATATCAGAGGTTTGTTCTTTTGAAACCTCGACGTGGCTCTCCTTTTCCCTTCGAATAACAAACCATTTGTAGATGAAGTTGTGAAGAACTTCTTACAAATCAAAGGAGGACTCCTTGTGGTGATCTGACGAAGCATATTTGATCCTTTGTAAGTTGTGTTTTGAATTTTCCAAACAAAAAAAAATTTTGAAAAATCTTTTTTTTTTATTTTTGTGTCTTCAAGTGTCTCGAGTTATATAGTGTTTTGGTGGGTGTGCTCCACAACTCATATCAGTTGACAATGATGCTTATACACTTATCTCGTAACTCTGGTGACGCTCATCAAGGATCAGGTTAGATGTTGGATGATAGGTATCACTATTAGCAAACTATAGAGGTTCGTTGCAATTGTCTTTGTAAAAAATACAACATACAGGATAACCAGTTCAAAAGGAGAACTAGAGTAAGATTGAAAATATGCAAATAATTTTTTGTATTAAACTAGTAAGAATAGATAAATAATAGCCATTGAAGGGGGAGGGTTATGAATCCTTTGAATGAAATGAGGGGAAATGGTAATATAAAAGAAACACACACATAACGTTAACCCCTTTTCCACTTTTCTCCTGATGATGATGATGATGATGTATTTTTTTTTTTTGTTTATGAATGCAATATGTTAGTATCATGAATTTTTCTAATCAAATTATCGATTTGTTCGAAATTTGAATCTTTCATGGCAAATGATCTATGTTTCCCGGAATTTATATGTTGATCAAAATCGTCATATTTAAGTCTACAACTTTCACAATATCCAGCGGTACTAACATGATCTTTTGTCCTTTCTTTAATGATTTTTTGTTCATTTTTCAAATCTTTACCCTTTGTTATTGTTGTCTCTTGTAATTTCAAATCTTCTCTTTTCCTTTTCAAATCAATAACTTCTTTTAAAGATGCCGATTTATTAGCCTTTGTAACTTTTTTATTCAAATTTTTAAAACTTTTAGTCATCACTTCGGCTCTTGATGGAGCTAGCCCATTATTACCGAAATCTTGTTGTGATTGGTTTTGTGACACTGCAGTTGACTGATTATTCATACCTGATGCTTGTATTTCAAAAAATTTTGTATTTTGATTAGAAATTGGGAAATTTGATTGAAAGATTGTATTGCTATTATTATTATTTGAATGATATGGTTTCAAATCCGGTGCCATAGATGAATTTTCTCTTGAGAATGCATGTTGTTGTTGTTGTAATGGCGCTGGAGGAGCAGCCATAAATGACCGTTGTCCATCCTTTGTGCTCAAGGAGGTGCCATTATTCCCAGTTAGATTGTTATTATTCGTAGTATTATTTGTACTTGAAGAATGTTGTTGATTATGATGATCATCATTATCATTTGGAGAAGAATATGACGATGACGAAGATGATTTATAAAAACTTTCATCCACTTCAGAATCAGAGTCATCCATTTCATCAAATGATCTTTTCCTCTTGATTCTAGAAGCCTTGATCAATTTATGTCTAAATTCCTTATTCTCCTCGAAAAATTTCAATCGTTGTAATCTCTTTCTTGTAGAACTATCATTGACTGGATCATCTTGGAATGGACATCTACCATTTGTGGAAGCGTACAATTGTGGGAACCCTGCACTTTCTTCATCTTGATTATGTTTAAAACTCCATTCTCTAACGGCAACTGGTCTATAAACTTGTCTTAAATCAAAACAATAAAAATACAATCCTTTAAAATAATGGAAATCATCTCTTTTCAGCGAGAAATCTCTATCAATGGGGCCATGCAATCTTTCCTGTGTCAATAACACGGATAAATCTTGAGTCTGATTGATTTTCAAATGTGGTGTTGGCTCTCCCAAGTTTTTCAAAAACCTGAAAACTTTTTCATATGACCAAACTTTTAACCCATTCAACGTGGCACTATGAAAGACATGACCAGTACGATAATCAAGCCTCTTATCATATGGTTTCCTACTGATGATGATAGTGACATCGCTATCGAAAAATGGAGTAATGGTGGCACCTAATTGTTTTAGAGCTTGTTTCAGTTTCTCCGTTTCCAATTTGGCAGTGGCATTGTTCCCGTCATCACCATAAAAATATATGACACTTTCCTTCATGGTTCTCCTCCATATCGCCTGCCATTCTTTGAATTCTTCTCCTTCCAAAACAGGACGCTTTTTCTGAGTTGATGGGATAACTTGCTGTTGTTGTTGTTGTTGTTGTTGTTGTTGTTGTTGTTGATGTTGATGATGTTGCAACAGTTTGGTTCTTTGTCGTTTCGCCTGCAGAAGTTCGTTAGTCTGATCCCTCAATGGGACCCTTGCCTGACTATCCATGTGTCACTGATATCGAATCGAACAGATGTATAGATATATCTATATAAATGAACAGATAATTAAATATCCTTTGTTCCCTTTTCCTCTTTGTCTCTATAACAAAACTCTACGCGCCCAAAGCGAAAAAACACGAACCAGAAAATGGCAGACTCTACACGTGTCAGTAGACCCGATTCGGCAAACAGCCAAAAGACGGCAGAATTCACTAATACAGAAAGAAACAAAACAACAACAGCAGATATATAGAGATAGAGGTACAAGAATGCTTCACTCCAAGAATATATCTGTCATATTGAGACAGACATTGACACCCATAAAATCACACGACAACACGGAGATCGGTCCTTCCTCGGTATCTCTCTTGTCCCCATTGTTCCATCCGTTATGCTCTGTGTTTAGTGATGAGCTGCTGCTGACATCAGAAGGAGCAGATGAACAAGATGAGGATAATACTTTGATGTCATTGAAACCTTCACAAAACGCCAAGATATACTCGATGGTTCTGTCTAATGAATTCAATCATGATTTGGAATGGGAAATATTGGAATTGGATAATCATTGTTATATAAGTTTGAATAAATTTAAAATTGATGATGGTGTGTTGATACTTATGATGGTTTGTAATGACAAGTTCCCAAAGAAATTGAGTAAGAAAAGGTTGGATAATTTGAGTCAAGTTTTACAAAATGGGTTAAAAGGGTATAATATTGAATAGAGTGTTTTTATGTTTTTACAATGAGATGTTTATGAATTTATAGTAATAATTAATGAAAATAATAATAATGATAAAATTATCTTTATAAATGTGAATTATGACTCTTTCATAAATTAACAAGTCATATAATAATAAGTTAGAAGACGATAAAAAAAGACAAGACAAAAACATAGACTTATGAAGATGATATATAACAAAAAATGATTGAAAGCAAACTTGCAATAATAAAAGACAACAAAACAAAATGAATCCCGCACCACACATGAAATAATATAAAAACAAAAAAGCAGAGATAGATGAATGACAAACAAAAAAGATGAAAAATGACTTAGGTCAAGAGAATTAGATTATTTGACAACATCAGTCATATCTTCCTCTTCTTCTTCTTCATCATCCTCCACTTCTTCAACGTCATCCATTATACTATCTTCATCATCAAAGCTTTCCTCTTCCTCGGAATCATACCAAAAATCGTCATCAACAACTTCCTCCTCTTCTTGTTCATGTAACTTCCCTGAACCGTACAGAGTATGTCCTTGTGGCATGACAAAATCTTTTGGTATATCTTGCTTAGATCTTTCCACTTCTTGTGATACTCTTGCTCTATATTTTTCTTGATTTTTCCTCCAATCTACTGCAGCATCAACGTTTGCCGGTGAAGATATATTTGGATCTTCTAATAATGAAACTATAGAGATTAAAACACTCTCCACAGTTTGTGCAGGTGACCAAGTTTCCGAATCCGGTTCATCAGATGTTGGATCACCACCTTGATGTAAAATTGATATACAAAGTCTTCCATCTCTATAAACATTTGGATGATAAATCGGTGGTGTAAATCTAAAAGTTGGAGGTGAAAATGGATAATCTGATGGGAATTTCATTTGCAGTTTGAAAAACCCGCCATGATAAACAGAATCTTCATTTAAAACCATCACGCCGATATTCCATAAAAAGATATTATCATCTGCTAATTCTATATGAAATGATGGAACTCCCTTCTTTGGATCTATTAATTCACGATATTGTCGCAATAAAAGTGATCCTGCCGCTGATGTTGATGGTGCCATTATTATAAGTTTGTTGTTGTTGAAGTGTTTTGTTTAAAAATTGATTGCTTTTTTCCTTTTGACTATCTAGGACTGGGACTGTGGGACCAACAGGGTAAATTAAACCACTCTTTTGATGAACAGATCAAAATGTGAATGGGATCCGGTGGTATCGAGATATCTATGTATATATGAATTCTCGATATGGGGTTGAATTAAATTGAACAAAATCCAAATCGAAATCCAACTGACTAATTCTTTTCTTTTTCGTTGGTCTTTTGAAGGAAGCCGATAAAAACAGTAGAATCTTTCTTTGGTGTGAAACGATGACAAGATCTGTGTATGCGTAGTCTTAACACAAGATTAATGAAACGATGTAGAAGAGTTGTCTATATATACAAATTTGATCTGTAATATATATATATATATATATACGGAGATGTGTGGTGTGTAAATATTTATAAATATAAATAAAAAGTTGTTGATAATCCCAAATTTCTCTTTTCTCTTTTGTTTCTTTCTCAGGTGGAAAAAGTAGTGTCCGGTGTATCAATACTTTTTATACGGATATAACACCAGCAGAAGCAGAAGTAGAGTGGAGGTATATATATATATGTTTTGAGTTATGTTCACACCTGTGGAAACCACTATAGGAGCCTTGTTGATCCAATTCGCTACATCTTCTTACCTATTAACCGAGGGCAAAACAGTAGGTTTCTCATCGATCTTATTCAATGTTTTTCACCACACCACATTACAAAATTTCTCCATTGTCATTGGATTAATACTATCAACATTGATCACAATCCATTCAATACCAGTTTTCATCCCACAATTCGATAATTCAATCCCGACATCGTTATATATCCTTGCTGGTGCCCTCACTGGGGTTGGAACAAAATTCGGATGTGGTTGCACATCGGGTCATATGATTAATGGATTAAGTCGTTTCAGAATAAGAAGTGTGGTAGCAACTGTCATATTCAGTGGCATTGCCATCATCACAACATCCATGGCGGACTTAGGAAGCTCGTGTGGTGTGCGTTATTGCTATGAATATGATCCTGGATTCCCATTGTTTAACAGGACCAAATCACAATTGATCACAATTTTAACAATAGGTTTCATCAACAGTTATATCATCTTACCATATTTAACTACCCATATGTCATCACGATCACCCAAAGTAATATCGTTCGTTAATGGCGTGAATACAGGTGTGCTCTTTGGATTAGGGTTGATCATTTCAGGTATGGCACAACCGAGCAAGACATTGGGATTCTTATCAGTTCTCAACATCAAAAAATTCGACCCTTCATTGGCGTTGATCATCGTCTTCACCATATTACCAAATGCAATCATATGGAACACTTGGATCTTACCGCGTGGCGTTGCAATGTCTTCTAAGAATTTTGACGTCAGTAATGCAAATGGGGTTCCGAGGAGTTTCTTATTTGGTAATGTTCTCTTTGGACTTGGATGGGGCCTTTTAGGAGTTTGTCCCGGTCCAGGGATCTTGGCAATTATTTTCAATGGTAGTAATGGAATCATATGGCTGGTTAGTTTCTTAGTTTTTTACAAATTAGCTTCAGTGTTGTGATAAAAAGAATTGTAATTGTTAACTGAAATAAAATTTGAAATTAATAACACAAAGTAAAAGACAAGCTTTTTTCAAGCAGTCTCGTAAATGAAAGTTCTAACTTCATAATTCTCATTAGCTTCTTCAACATCTTCCCAATTCCCGATGAAATCATCTTTGCCTCTGACAATACCAGGTAAAGTCTTGCCACCAGAGTATCTTCTCCAAACTTTTTTAGCTTCAACATCTGTTCCTAAATCTCTCAATGAATACTCAACTTTGTTTGCCGTTAAGATAGTGACTAATCTATTCGTCCTGGTGGCTATATGAAATCCTCCAGCTAATGACGTGTATAAATAAACTGGCTCATCTTCATACGTCATCTTATTGGATGCCTTTGGAACAAACACGCTGCCATCAACACCATTCTTCAAATTCGGCGTTTCTCTTTCCTCTTGTTCATCTTCAACATTGTCTTCCAGAATCTCCTTTGGTTCAACGGATTCTTTTTTCTCAGGCTCTATTGAATCGTCATCTTCTTTGGTTCCCAGATTCTCTGTTGCCTCAGATTTTGGCTCATTCGATTCCTCCTCCTCAGGCTTGACTGAATCATCTTCACTTTTCTCAGGGACTTCATTGGACATCTTAGTCTCTTCTTCAGTTAAGTCAGGTACACTCAGTTCAGTATCTTTCTCTTTTTCAGAGGTCTCAGCAGACTTGACTTCTTCTTCTTCCTTCACATCAGATGCATTATGTGTAGTCTCTTGTGAAGGCAGCTCAATGGTGGAAGATTTCCCTTCTTCACTTGCTGATTCGACATCTTTAGAAGCTACTTTATCATCTTCTTTTGCCTCCTTAGGAACATCAACATTCTTAGAAGCTACTTCATCATCTTCTTCTGCCTCCTCAGGAATATCAGCATGCTTGAAACCTAAATTACTCATCTCTTCTTCTACCAATCCCAATGCCTTCTCTATGGCATCTTCTAAATCGGGCAGTTGATCATAATGATCTCCCACTAAAGCTCCTTCCTTTTTCAACTCATTTTCATCAGTTCCTCTATCTTCTCCAATTGCCTTTCTATCATTGGCAACTCTTGATCTCGACCTTGAAATTGAACGTAAATAATTCAACGAAGAATCTGGAAGATTTCTATGCGGGGCACGTGAACCACGTTCACCTATATTCAAAGGTGGTGTATTGCTGAAATCATTGTTTGTCACAGTATTCTGATATGAATCTCCATGGGCCAAATGTGGTTTCTCAGGACTTTGAACATTCTCTCCATTACTATTTGGAGTAACAGATTTTGATGGGGACGATATATAAGGAGAATCTGCACCTTCTCTTGCACCAGCTGGAACCGTGTTCTCAGAATCAATATCAATCAGCAGATCAGGAATTTGAGGCTCTTCAAAGCTTCTTGTAATCTTACGTGGTTGCCTTTCTTCCTCTTGTGGTTCGGTTTCTTCCTTTATATCTGGGTTAGTGTTGTCCCCTTCAAATTTATAATGTCCCTCGTTATAATCATTGACAACATCCTTGATAGAAGGTTCCAGATCCGTGTCCTCTTCCAATAAGTCATCAACCAAATTCAAAGAGCTGTTAGTCAAAGGTGACGTTCTTGAAGGTTTGTTATCACTATGCTGCTTATATAAGCCAGGTCTAGCACTAGAGGATCTTGATTTAGATCCATCTCTTGACGATGCCGGAGCGATAAACGCTTGATCATTAGCGACAAATGAGTCATGCTCTTCTTGTTCATTAATGGATTGAACGTCAATTGATGATGGAGGTTTAAGTTCATCTTTAGATCCTTGCTCTGACACATCAAGAGCTGCATCTTTGACATGTCCTTCCTTATCTAAAATGTCTTCAAGATCATCTTCATCTTGTAAAAGAACTCCCTCTTGTTGCAATTCCGCTAATGAAGTAGTTGAAGTCTCAGGGGATCTAGATACTTTGAAATTTGGTTTCGAAGAAGCTCTTGATCTTGAAGAAGAATTCGGACGTGGCTCACCTCTGATTGATTGTCCAACTAAGGATGGGGTACCAGTTCTTTCAAAATCATCAAGCTCATTGTCCATGTCCATGATGTATTATTGGATATTCTCTTTTTTTCTTTAAACAGACTTTTGTGTATTCAATTGCAATTCATACACCGGAGGATTCTAGAATTGTCTGTTGTGATCTCAGTTGTCGGTTCCAAATGATATCGTTTACGGAAAAAATCAAAAAAAATTGAGTTTGCTGTTAATTTTTGTATGGAACACTTTTGAAAAAAATTACGAATAATTACACCAGAGATATGATGTTACAGACTGGTCAAAATGGGCCACATAAGATCATGGAGATTATCCAGTTTTACGATCTAGACAGAGTTTGAGTTGTCGACAGAATTCTATCAGTCCAATTAAAAAAACATAATACGATAATTAAAAACACTGGATGGAAATGCAATTGGGATAAGACGTTTGTCATTAACCCAAAGATGTAAGAAAACTATTTTTAACTTTTTCTAAACCTTCTTCATCACCTCTGACGTAGATAACATTGTTGACCTCATCATCAATTCTTGGAACAACAATGAAACATCCACTTCTCTCTCTTAACAGTTGAACTCTTTTACCCTGAGGTCCAACAATTTTGCTGAAAAGCTCAGGTTTGGCAGAGTAGAAATATCCTGTTGTATTGTGCTTTGCAGATTGATCAACCAAATTCTTGATTACCGCAGCCGCTTTCTCAACTTGTTTAGGTTCTCCTTTCAATCTCCAAGGAATGCTCTGTTCTTCTGCCTTTTCACCACTATCTTCAATAAATGTCCATTTGGATTTCTCTTCCTCGTCACCGAATACTTCAGCTGGAGGTTGTGGAATACGAGAGTTGGACAATTTGGTAGCTAATCTAGATGATGGACCATGTTCAACAGAAACCTTGAAATCATTTCTTAATCTTCTAAAGAAAGAACCTCTTTCTGCAATCGCAGAATGAACAGATGCAGGAACAATGATTTCAGCCAACCAATCGTCCTTGGTTAACTCGGCAATCTTTAACTTGGCAGCTGCAACATGCTCAGGCGATCCAGATACCTTGACAGATGTGGATTCTGAATCAACTTTTGGAATGTTAAGGGTGATTTTGAACTCAGATTCTAAATTCTTTCTAATTGTACCATTAGGACCAATAAGAATTCTATGCTTATTTTTTGGAATGTCACAAACTTCGGTAACTTCTGACTCCTTTTCCAGAACTAATTCTTTGATTTGTTTGATGATAGATGCTACTACAACTTTGTCACCTGAACAGACAACTTCTTGAGATTCTGATCCTGAATTTGGAACTTGCAATAAACGACGATCATTTTCCTCTGACCCACCAGCTTTTCTTATGATTTCTCTCATGGTGGAACCACCTGGTCCAACAATAAGTCTATGATATTTTGGATCCACAGTCAAGGACTCGGTAACATTGTTTTCAATTGACTTGATAATCTCCCTGATCTTAGCTTCTGCATTCTTGATGGCGGATTTAGTACCCAAGAGTTCAATTTCTGTGAAACCAAGCTCTTCTTCCTTCAGTTCATTTCTCAAAAAGTTGAATGATATACCGGTTTCATTGGCTATTCCGTTGATAGTATCACCTTTCTTACCTATAACTTTAGGCAAGGCGGTTATTGGAATATTGAAAGAAGATTTGTAACCATTTTCAATTTCATACTTTAATAATTCCTTGATTTCTTCCTCGGCTTTGGCAACACCTTTGGAAGGGCCTCTTATAACGACTTCATCTTTGTTCATATTTTCTTCGTGTGGGAATCTAACATTGACCTTATATTTTTCTGTCAATCTTTTCAGGTAGATACCATCTCTACCAATCAAAGCTCCATGATATTTATGATCAATATTCAACTTGACAGTTTTTTCATCATCCCATCTTTTACCCAAATTTCTAATTTCTTCGGAAAGAGCATCAACATTAACTTTCAAACCGGTCAATTTGATTGCAGTTTCCTTTGATTCAGTGTTATCATCTTCGACATCAATTCTAACGTCAAATTGGTCTCTTAATGTCTTCATATGAGCACCTCTTTGTCCAATCAACTTAGATAATAAGTGTGTTGGGTATTTAATAGTGGTGTTATACTTAACAGCTTGTTCATGATTCTTCACATCTTCGATAACTTGTTTTATTTCATCGATGACTTTTGGAACTTCACTCTTAAATCCACGGATTAAAAGTTCATTTTCTGAAGGACCTGTTCTATTTTGATGTAATTTGATTTCAACACCATCTTTGGTGTAATGAGACACAATAGTACGTAATGTTGAACCGCTGTTACCTTGTATTAAGTTTTGCTCTGCAGCTGAAAGAGCAATGACCTCTGAGGTGACATTTGCCGATAATTTTCTCAAGTTGCTTAAAGCTTCATCAACAGCATCTAACCTTTGACCGATTTCTTCAGCAGTAGGGAGGAAGTCACTTTCAACAGGGTCGGCAATTAATAATAATGAACTTCCTGAACCTGCTAAACTGGCCAATGGAATCAAAGTGACATTATTAGTTTTGAGAGCATCCTTAACTGAGGCATCAATTTGAGGGAAGACAAATGAATTAATGTCTTTGATTGACTTGATAGAGCAAGGAGCTGTTTCGTTCACTTTGCTGATGATCAATTTTTTAACAGCTTCAGCCAGTGATCTTTCCGTTCCACTAGGACATGAAATATCGATTTGAACTGATGGGGATTTTTCATCGATCAAATATGCATATGATGGAGCGGTGACGGTGATTGAGTCTTTTGAAACTTCATTAAGGAATCCAGAATATTTGAAATAAGCAGCCAAGTTCTTAGCATGTTCCAAGTTACCACCATGAGCTTTGGAAATTTCCAATCCCAAAACTTTGAAGCCATCAACAATTTCCTTTGTCAACTCAAACGCTTTTTTGATATCCTTTGGTTTCCCAGTGAATTTGACATCTGACGATAAGTCATTACTTGATGGGATGGTGACAACAACGGATGTTTTCTCAAGAATGGCCTTTGGATCAATAAAACGATGGAAACTCTTCTTGATTGGTTTGGACTCAGTTTTGATGGATTTTTCGAGTTTCTCCAATGAGAATTTGATTTCATCACGAAGTTGCAAGACTTCTTCTCTTGGTCCAGTGATTAAAATCTTTGAAGACTTATCAGTGAATGACGGAATTGAGACGTCAACATCTTCAGGTATGGTAATGGACGATTCAATATCAGCTTTAACAAATGGTCTAAGTTTATCTGGAACTTCAACCTTCACAGAAACACTTTTGGTATTCTCATTGACGATTGCTAAAATTAATGCCTTGGCAGCCAGAGCACCCTCGGCATCACCTTGGATCTTGACAAAGACTGGCGAACCGAAAACATCATCTTCTTCCTCGTCCTCGTCCAGCAGTGGAGTAGAAACCCTCGAGTTTTCCTTCTCGATATCAACCTTAACACCAGTAGCGTCAATGATTGGGGTCAAATTTCTACCACTAGGACCAATAACAATTCTTCTTAATTTGGAAGGAATGGTGAATTCAATAGCGACAGGTTTAGTCAATTTCTTAATAATTTCTCTTCTGGCCTTCTTGATGGAAGTTTCACTACCGGTAATAAGAAAAGTTCTCTTGTTAGTTTTCAGAGATAAAGTTGACTCGATGTTGACTTTCAATTGAGCCTTTATCGCGGAAATAATTTTGAATAACTCAGTCTTGGTGATAGTGACTTGTTGATCTAAATCGATTGAGAAGCTCTCTTGAACGTTCAATGATCTAATCATGACAGGCTTTGATTTTATACCAGTGCTATGAACGACATTTGATGCCCCCCAAATGGTCTTGACATGGTTCGACGATGGTGCTACACCCAAGACTGGGAACGCACTTTCATCTAAAATTGATGGTGGTAAAACGTTCTGCTGAGCTTCAACCTTTTCATCTTCAACGTCGGAAGATGCAACAGTGGATGTTAACTCAGTTTCAGCAATCTCAACTGAAGAGTCTAAGCTTAAGGACTCGGAGGTTGAAGAATGAGCTTCTTGCAGTTGGGCTAATAATTCGGCAGGGGTTGACATAATGCTTTTTTGGAAAGTATCTGATTTATTCGATAGTAGTGGAGACAAACGGCACACCAAATAATTCAATACCTAGTGGGACAAAGTGATCTTGAAAACAGTAAAGATATCTTTATTCAAAAGAGTTAAGTTCTTGCAAGGGTGTAGAACTTGATACTTTATAAGTGATTGTTTCTTGAAGAAAACACTTTTTGCTACGTATCTCCCAATGAACTTTTTTTTTGTCTTGTTGTTGGAAAATAAATTCTCGAAATTCTCGATCTGAATGTTTTTATTTTTCTTCTGTCTTTGAAGAGATATGACTTCCTATACAAGTAATATATCCCCTTTTGGCTATGAGACAAGCATTGTCAGCAAGGTGAGACAGGATTACAAGGTAAACAAACCGGTGGACTTCTTACCCAAGGGATACACCACGATAGCCGCTGCATATAACCCGACACTGATACCGATGGCTACTTCTACCATGGTTACACCGAATGATAAGGAGTCGCCCGATGAACTTGAAGCGGTACTGTTGTTGACAATTGTATCAGCGGTTTGCACCCCTGAAAGTAACGAGCTCTTTGACGCGATACCTGAGGGAACTTGGACAAAAATGGCAGGTAACATGGCAGAAACCGCCATCCCTCTTCCGACTCTTGAATATAAATTACCCAAGATACCAATCACAAAGGCACCCATAGAAGCGGTAAATTCAGTACTAGTGGAAAAATGCTTACCAGCGAAGTACGTCACAACGTATCCCAAACCAGCTATGACTACCATTGCAGGTAATTGAGAAACCCTTGCTTGATTGATGAGTCCTAATGTCACTGCAAATCCGGGAACAAATAAAAACCTAAACCAAGGTGAAAGTTGTATGCTATCAGGACAAGTGGTATCAGAAGTTGCATTGTGATCAATCCAGCCATAAAGGGCAGCTCCTAGTGTTATACCAAATCCAAGAAATAAAGAGTAGATAATAGCATAGAACATTCTAACTGATCCAGCTACTAAGTTTCTAGATTGAAGTTCAAGTGATCCACATAAGATAATGTACCCAGGCAAGATCAAGGACAATGAGCCTTGAACTATTCCACCAAAACAAAATGTCTTACCATTGTTAATACTTCCCAAGGCTCTTCCTAAAAATGATACAACAATAGAAGATGTGACTTCGAAAACATTGGAATACATTGAGGACCTCGGAGAAACATAAAATTGTAGAAACCCAACGCACAACCCAATTCCGAATGAAATTGGCAAATCTTTCCAACCTCCTCTAAAACCCCAAGAAGTCACCATTGCACTTCCAAATCCATAAAGAAAAACACAAAACCATGGAGGATATATTGGCTTTTTAGAAAGCAACTCATCTATTTTTGCACTAGCCTCTTCGACACCCATTATATCGTGGACAACTGCTTTATACACCTTGTGAGTATCGTTCAATTTTGAAAGATCAAGTCCCTGAGCACACCTCACCACTTGAACCTCAGATGTCCTGGTAGAGGAGTCACCGAAAGAAACAAGCATGACACCAGGAAAGTAAATGAACTGACCATCAATCTCGAGCACTCTTGCAGTCATCAGCATATACTCTTCTAACCTATGGGTGGGAGCACCATATAACATCAAAGCCTTGCAAATTCTTAAAATGAACCTCTGTTTTTGTAATATATCTGCTATATGGACAGTAATTTTAGCCTTTGTAGCTTCCCTCTTGGATTTCATTAATTTCTTCTTTCTATTGACTTTTGGTCTAGTTGAGTGAAAGGTTGGCATACTATCAATTTCTCCATCTTGCAATTTTTTTGTCCCTTTAGAATTTCCATGAGGATGAAGCAAACCAGAAATTGAAGGCGTTGACTTTTTCTTATCAAAATTTGTCTTGGAAGAACCATGGAAAGTTTCATCATCCGAGCCAAACAAATTACTTTGAGATGGACTTCTGAGATGAGATCCAATTTTTTTCAACTTGTTTTTCAATTCCTTAGGATTGAGCTCCATTTTATTAGGAAATGGGGATGACATTCCTGAAAGGATTGATTCATCGTCTGACCTCGTTAACGTCTGAGAAGACAGTGACAGTGCTGGATTCAGATAAAGTTTAAGCAATGAAGATAACACCCCGGCCTGATATCTCTTTGGTGCTTTTACAATAGAATCTCTCCCATCTAATGCATCCTCTTCATACTCGTCTGAGTCAGCAGCAAAGTTATAGTCAGGATTCTCAATATAAAAATTGAAAGTACTCCCAGTATCATTCCTGTTTTGATAAAATTCATGATCCTTTATAAGTCCTTTGGCTTCTTGGTGTAATATGTCTGGAGTTAAATCATTCAAAGGAATGGAGTCATTTCCGAATCCAATTTCTTCTTCCTCGTCAGGTTCTCTTTCATTGGTGAATTTGGAAGCACCTGGGGCTAGCCCACCAATGTCTCCAAAATTCATCAACTTATTAAATATATTCTCATCCCCGGGAACAATTGGAATATCATCATCTTCAGTAAACACCAGGCTCATCTTCCGTTTGAACCTGTCCTTGAACGACTCCATTGGACCACGGTCTTCGTTGCTTTCATTAGTGACAGTCCCACTACTTCCTTCTTCCAAGTTTCCTTCCACTTTGCTTCCAAGTTTATTTATCTCATCATTCTCATCCTCTGTTGTACCGTCTTCACTTGAATTGTGGAATTTGACTCTCGGTACTTCTCTAACAGGTTTTACACCTTGAGGCTTATTCCCTTGACCCAATGCCTGTTTATTATTGTTCGTATTGATCTCTGTTTCTCTATCGTTCTCTAATTCTCTAACCTTTTCTATATTCTCTTCATTAGAGGATCCAGCAAATGGGGACTCGTCTAATTCTTGTTCTCTATTTTGTAGTATTGACTCATTCGGGGTTCCAACAATTGGAGACTCAACTGATTCAAGTTCTCTATTTTGCAATCTTGACTCGTTGCTTTGAATCTCAATATCTGAGTCTTCGGTGAAATCTCCCGTTCCCATCAGCGTATTGTCGAACGGAACAAGATCTTCAGTATCACTTTCAATTCTTCCGAAGTCATGTTGGAATACATCTCTGGCATCCAGATCCATCTCTTCTTCGATTGCCTTCCTCCTGGAGCTTTGATCAAAAGGTGTTGATGAAATCGATGCTTTCCCAAAACTGGGTAGCAGTGGTTGATCAGCTAATATATCCCTCAGTTCATCATCATCTTCGAGAATAGGAGGTGAGTGAAATCCTGGTCCGCTACTTGTGTTCAATGCTGAAAAATAATCATCGCTGGCAACAGAAGGGCCAAGTCTCTTTTGTCTACTGCGACTCCTTGAACTTGCCCTGATAGAACTTATTGGAGACCTGGATTTTCTGCCTTCTTGTCTATTGGTAGAGAAAGCAGGAAGCCTTACCGACGATTCTGAATCCGAAGAAGATCTTGACATTTTCTTCTTTAATTTCCACCTAAGGTATGCTTATTGATCTATTGTTGATCTTTAACGATTGATGATTGCTGTCTTGATAAACTCTCTCAGCCTAGTGAACAAAATCGGGGACGGATCAAAGTATATATATTTTTAGTGCAAATATCAATTTGAAAGGAAGTGAGTTCGGAGGCAAGTATATTGAAGCAACTGTCGGAGGTGTTAGTTCTCGAAATCAGGCGAAGTTTCGTACCTTTTTCTTTTCCTCTTTCTGATTATTTTTTTTTTTCCTATACGCAAATGCAACAAAATACAATAGAATGACAGACAGGAATGTGATCTATATCTTGAATGGTATAGATAAATTTAACAATGCATCAGTGCTTAACTGTCAATGCTCCAGTCATGTTCATATATTTACTTATCCAGTTAGCTGATAGTAAAAGTTTCACACCGGTGGGCATAACAAGGATTAATGACGTCAGTGGAATTGATTTGGCGCTTAGAGAACTGCAGAATTCTGTAAACTGCTCAATTTCTCTCCCTTTAAGTGTTCCACAAATGCAACTTGCAAATCAAGTTTATTCTCATATTCTCCCAGAAGTTAATAAATCAAAAAGCTGAGAAATAAACTCTCAAATTTGTTTCAAGTCATCATTGATCTAAACGCCAACTGTTAAACTGACCAAACAATTCAAGTTCATTCACAAGGTCATAGAAATCATCATTAAGTTTTTATCAATCAAACAATTCATTCAAAAGTGAAGAAGGCTCAATTGATACAAATGACAAAGGTTAAAATATTACAAGAAGAAGAAATATATCCGGTTCCTTTAGATATCTACGGTCCTCCTCAGAATATCCCACTCAGATCTTGGAACGAACGCTATGTACAAATCAAAGAGTTGGGCAGTGGTAGTTTCGGGAAGGTGGTACTAGCGGAAATGGCTAATGGAAAGAATAGAGACTCTTCACAATCTGGTCTACTTGGTTTGCAATGGATAGAGCGTCTGAAGCAACATTCTCAAAATAAGAGTCCCTTTGTTGCCGTTAAAATTATGAATAAAAAATTGCCGCGTATAAAGGATTACAATAGGGTCAAAGAGCTACAATTTATATTTTCAGTACCTCCTCACCCACTGTTGGTGGAGGTCTATGAAATATTTGTTGACAGTGAAAGTTATCATTTAAGGATAGTGATGGAACCAATGCAGCAGAATTTGTATCATTTGATGAAATCCCGCCAACAGGTATATTTCTCCTCAACCACTCTCAAGAGTATTCTCTCTCAAATACTCGCTGGTATACGCCATATTCACAGGTTTTCTTTCTTCCATCGTGATATCAAGCCGGAAAATATCTTGGTCACATACTCAAGTCAATTTTACGGAGGCAAAAATCTGATACCTCCTGAACATTTTCTCGATAGATTTGTTGTAAAGTTGGCAGACTATGGCTTAGCAAGACATATTAGTAACACAAGAGCGTTCACTTCATATGTTGCAACTAGATGGTATCGGGCTCCTGAGATTTTACTTCAGCTGGGTTTTTATTCCATGCCGGTTGATATCTGGGCCTTCGGCGCGGTAATTTATGAGGTGGTCACGTTTGAACCTTTGTTTCCAGGAAATGATCAACTTGACCAAATTCTCAAGGTCTTACAAGTGATCGGCTCTCCAGAGCCCCCACAAGGAGATGAATTGGATTATAGTGGAAGTTCATTTTTTAACCCTTTGGGTGGTTACTGGGATATTGCATTATCTCTTTTCTCAGAACTTGGTCTTCAACCTCCACGCCATTTCAGTGGGGTTCCGATAGATCATATAATTTCAAATAACCTGGACTTACAAGACGTAATCCAAAGGTGTCTTGTTTGGGACCCCGATAAAAGGGCAACAGTGGAAGAAATTTGTGAGATGAAATATTTCCAAAATTGTATTTCTTTGAAACACTTCAATCAAACATTAAAAAAGGAAGAAACAACACCACAAAGTGGGATTTTAAAAAGATCAAATTTGAGCATTGGCGACAGAAGGTGCGCTAATGTTCAATATGATATGAAAGAAAATTTCAACAGAGGTTCAAATCATTGCTTTACAGATGAACAAAATGTTCTTGAAAAAAGTATATTAAATCAGTTGAACCTTGATGAATCTTCACTTGAATTTCTGGATGGCTTCGAAAAAGACCAGTACTATTTGTCTAACGAACTTCGTCCCGATGAAAATCTTATTTCGACAAACTACATGAGTAATCCAAATTTGAAAAAATTCGGTAATATCAGACCAATACCAAAAGCTGAGAAACATGACAATTTTAGTTATTTGTCAGATATTAACGCCTCGCTCTCTTCAAAAAAGTCATTTGAGAGTTCCAAAATGAAGGAAAGGTCGGGAACTCCATCACTTGGTACCAATGAGTGGAATTCGATTGGAATTGAATCGAATCCCTGGAAGAGTGTTAATCAGGGAAATAACCCTTTTGGATCATTTAGATGAATTGAAGATACGTGATGAAATGTTGAACGAATACAATGGTTATAAATTTTAGATAATTGGTTCTTTATTTGAAGGATACTATTTATGTTTTTAAGTAGTGAAAGTCGAGAAAGGCCTTTAGAATATATTTAAATTTTTATGAAATCTGAATTGTCTTGTAAATCCATTCCATCATCGTCCACTTGAGATGCCAGTGTTTTGAAATCTTCTGAATCACTTATATCAATCAACGACTCATCTGAATCTACTCCACCATTCAGAGGTATTGATGATTCCATATCATTACTCAGTACTTCTTGGGGTATCTCCTCCTTCTCTTCTTCTTCTTCTTCTTCTTCTTCATCTTCATTTTCATCTTCATCATCCTCATCTTCATCGGAGCTGTCCATATCAAGAGTAAGCGGATGCTGCTGAGCTTGATAATTTATACCCTTGGGATCATTATCTTCATTTCTCATAGACTCTGAATTGACATAAGAGTTACTTCCGTCCAAATAATGAACCAATGGACATGATTTTCCTCTAGGACAATTATGACGCTCAACAAAATCAGGACAATTGAAGCTATGTCTTAATGGGCAATATTTCCCCAATCGGCAGAAGCCGCCGATGCTGAAATTTCTACATATCCTTTTTTCATCGCCTTCTTGCTTATGAGTAAAAAGACAATTTGCATTAGAACAAAACCCATTGAGAAAAAACTTACAAGCTGGTGAATTGAATTGAGTTGGCTTGTGTGATAAAGGGCAATTTGGATTTGGACATTCATTTTTCAAAAAATCCTTACATAATGAAATGTTTGCTTTGTTATGAGTATACTTACATGATTTACCTCTTGCACAAATTCCTAAAACACTGGGAAGCAAACACCAACGTCGTATTTGATTCCCAGAAGTTTATTGTTAGTATGAAGATTTCATGGGATAAATTTCTAAACTTGAATGATCATCAGTGATAAATTCTTGTTATACGTACCGGTCCTTGTATAATATCGACAAGGTTCTTTCTCTTCCAATCTGCAAAAATATGGTTAGTAAGTAATATAGAACAGTGTAAAAATAAAAGTCTCATACGTACTCAGGTAATTCGCTTTCATCGTGACCCTCGCGAATGTAAGATCCATCTCCCAATTTGGTATAGTTGTAACCTTCAAATTCAATGTTATTTTTATAATCCTTATCATCAATAAAAGTTATTGGGACCAAACGAATATTATCATTCACAAGGGCCATTTCAATGCCGTTAATATGAGCCCTGTTGCAATAATCATACTTGACGCTGAGCTCTTGCAATTTTCGTTGTATTTTTAACTTCCTCACATGTTGAAGCTTATCTATTTTCCTTTGCAAAACTTTTTGATTCAAGTCGAGTTGGCGCTGTCTATCTGATTCAAATACACGAGTATTAACTAAACTGAGTCCATTCAGCGAGACTTTGGAGACAAACTGATCTTTATTTTGCGCCTCTACGTCCTTTCCATTCGGATCAACATCATCTGCCGGCGTCGTGTTATTATTCAACACCAATGACATATTTCTGAAAGGTTTCCGCATATTTCCCCTGGTCCAACCTGCGCCTCTAAAGGATGATCCCCTATATGAGCCACGAGGTCTGGAATAAGGATGTCCTCTTGGGGCTTGTATGTTTCTGTTTCCATTGAAGGAGGCCGGAATTGGAGTAGATTTATTCGCTGTCAAAGATTTCTTTGTCTCTTCAATACTGCGCTGAAGCTCTTGCATCTTGGCAAATATAGCAGAAGCATCGTTAAGATCTTCTGTCATTGTGTTCTGATCTCTATTGATTTCTCGTTTGTTACTTTTGTCACTTGTTATTATTTTTTCTAATAATCAATTTTTTTTTCTGCTTTTTTTTCTTACACAAAAACGTTTGATTTATATAACAATATGTATTTGACACTTTTTTATTATTATTGGTACATTGTATTGCAAGAAGTCTAGAATTAAAATATAATGGAGATGTCTATCTAAAAGTTGAAAGCGGCCGCCACTCTTTTTTCCAAGTATTCTTTTGAGGTTAAGATTTTCTTTTGATTATTTGCACCTCTCCCCATAACAGCCAGAGTGATCTTACTAGGAACCGGCTCCAATAGCGTCTCATCCTCGGCATTCACAAAAAATGCAACAGAATATCGATCAAACTCAGACTGTGGGAGCTTGACTCTGTGTACTGTTGATCTGAGAATCCCAGCTGTCCAAAATGATAATTGATCAGCAATGTTTACCACTAATGGAGGAGCTTTACCCTGTGCACGGTAAACTTGATTCGGTGAATCAATGTATGGTACTTTTTCCCAATTCTTGCTTATTGGTGAAAGCAATTCAAGACCCTCTTCTTTCAGTTGGAAAAGCAAAGTGATAGATCCGTAATCAGTATGAGCCCCTGCTCTGATAACCTCTTCTGAATCCAACTTTGAAGTGGCTGGATAATGTAAGAACCTCATGGCCGTACTTGATTTCATATTCGGTCTATGGCGTGTGGCAAAATAATCAGATCCTCCCGCTTCTTCTTCAACCTCCAATCCCCGAGCCAACAATTTGAGTATTCTCAAAGCTGTCAAGTGAAATTTGACTGCTGCTGTTTTAATCACTTTTTCATTTTCATCAAAGTACTTTGGTAACTTATTTTCGGAAATTCCTGTAGAGTAATCAAAGTTGTTGAAATTGAAAGTCTCCTTTGGATCTCCCTTTTTTGACTTGCTGTATTGTGGGTCCAACGCTTCTTCATTGAAACCGGTATAACCATACCCATCAGTTGTCATCGGGCATTCTTGCTTTTCATCCGCCGGAAGACAGAAGAATCCCTTGCTGGTCTCAAATATTTCATCAACTTCATCCTGATAAAAATCATGACCATCAACAAAGAGGAACCCTTGTGTGGTGGCAGCTGTAAACAACAGCTTGGCCGTCTCAAAATCGTCTTTTGATATATCAATTACTTGCAATGGGTTGGACTTAGCTGCAACCATCTTGAAGGTTCTAAATGTATATTGGCAAAGTACTGATGATGACTACCCAAATCAAGAATGAATATCTTCTCATTAAACAAGTTCAATTATATATATTTTTTTAATCTTCTTTATCGGTTCGCTTCCCCTAAAACTTTAAACAGTTTTAGCCGTTGGTTTCAGAAGGAGAAACTACAATACATCTGCTATGTCGATAACTTACGTATCATTCATTACCTTATCGACAAGCAAGAAAGGAGGGATATGTCAGCTACCCTTCGACCTTCAAAATCCTTCTTATATCTCTGAGTCCAACTTGAGTAGAATATCGCTATCTCAGCAGTAATGATTGTTTTCCCACACTTCAAACAGTGAAAAAATTAAAAAAAAAAAGATAATTAAGAAAAAGCGCTCGATGACTCCAAAAAGGCCTTAAGACCTACAACAATGTCACTGTATAGTAGGAATCAGATTCGTGATTTCGCAATATCCAGTGTTTCTAGAATATTGCCATTGGATAATGAGACCATATCTCAGATGGTGGACTATGTCTTGAACAATTTACACACAAGAGAAGAGATAACCAAATATTTCACGGAGTTATTGGGAGAAAGTCCCGATTGTCTCGATTTCATCACAGAGTTCTTATCAATGTTGTTCGGCGTTGAAAAGCAAGTACCCATTGAGAAGAAGGTGCCGGTGCTGCCTTTGAAGAAGGCCGCTCGAGATCCCATAATCACAACAAAGACGAAGACGAAGAACGTTTGGGAGCAGTCTTCGAATCCCGAATCGAAACAAATTAACAGGCAGAGATTATCCAAGCAGCTGGGCTCATCAACTACATCAGAGTTATTGGACAAGAAACCCTCCACTCAAAAGAAAACAGCAACCAGTAAAAGTAGCAAAAAAAGAGCATTGAAGAACTTGCAGGATATCGAATCAGCATTATCACAGCTTGAGATTAGTGACAGCAAAATGGAAGAGAATCGAAAGTGCAATTGCATGGGAACAAGACATCCACTTTTCGAGTTTTATCCCAACTGTTTAAATTGTGGTAAGATCATATGTTCGAAAGAAGGATTACAGCCTTGTTCCTTCTGTGGCAAAGAACTTTTATCCGAGAAGGAAAAATCTGAGATATTGAATGTATTGACGATGGAGAAGTTGGACTTGGAAGAGAAATCTACCCCTCCACCAAAATCAGTACAAAACTCACAACAACTGAAGATGAAGAAGAAGGAAAAAATCACACTTTCATTGAATGCAGCTGGGGAGCATAACCTTAAAAAGCAGGATCTGCTTTTTAAAAAATTAGAACTGAAGAAGGAGATGGATGCAAAGGCAAAGCTGGAGCTTGAAGAAGAGGCGAAGAAATTGAAAGAGCAGGAAGAAGAAATAAAATACTTCAAAGAAAGACAGCAACATGATCCAGAGTTATTGAAAGCTCAAGAACGATTGGACAAATTATTGAACTTTCAATCCACGGGTGCTGAGAGGACAAAGATTATAGATCGTGCTTCTGACTTCGATATACCCAATAGTAATGCCAATATGTGGACATCACCCATGGAAAGAGCTTTACAATTAAAAAGGCAACAGAGACAGTTGAGAAAGCAGCAAGAAGCCGAAAAGGAGAGAACTGGTCGTGGTCGTAAAGTGCTTGATATGTCTATCAGAGATGGCAAAGTTTTCTTGAGAGAGCAAGTGGTTAAGAAGCTGCTAGACGATGATAATGTGTCTGATGATGATTATATTGTGAATTCAGAGGATGAAGAAGATTTGAAATCAATGAAAGAGTTACAATCAGAGATTACAAAGGCGAAGCTGAAGGAAGAATCCAAGAAGATTGCCACATACTGGGATTATGAGAAGGACAAACAGAAATGGGAGAAACCTGTTTATTCAGGTGTTGCTGCTGTTGAATCTGATGAAGCCTCACTTGAAGCAGATGACTCTGCATCCCAGTTGGATCATTTTAAAAGAGTCCAATTTGCTCAAGAAGGACCAGAAGAAGAAATGTTAGTAAGTCTTCCTACGCTGTAGATAGAATACAGAATCGAAACAATACAAGAAATGAAGCATCTATAATTTAGTACCAGATAAATTTTCAACATGCCAGTCTTTAATCTCAGAAATCTCGATATGCTCCCTCTTAGCTCTTGAGTTCATATCAGTGGGCCAAACTGGATTCTTTCTCCATTTCCACTTCGTATTTAATTCATCTTCCAAAACATTGTCCAATTTATCAACTATATAACGGCCAATATTTCCCAAGAATTTGTAACCATGTCCAGAATCACCAGTTGCCACTAAAATGGTCTTCGAATTTGGTATGAAATCAATCAAGAAATCAGAATCTATAGTGTCACTTATCCAGCAAGTTTTCGAATCGATGAGTGGGTGGTTCGCTAAATCCGGTAAAGTTAGCAGCAATGTATTTTTAACTTGTGCAAGCCCCTTCTCCAGAGCGAAGGTATCCCCCAGGTATTCTGTCTTATATCTGGGCAACGATGAGGTCTCTTTGGTCTTTTCATTGTAAGTGGTATTTTTCAAATCACAAAACGTCATGGCAAATTTTATTTTCTTTGTTTGTGGATCAGGTGGGAAGAAGTATCCATCCTGTGCAGAGAAAAAAATTGGCATATTTTTATATTTGTCAAATTCCTCATCGTTTAATTGTATATGTGTGGCGAATAATCCAGTACTATTGATTTGGTTTTGCAAATTGATCAAAAAACCGGTAGCCGCACCCATAGCGACAACAATCTTTGACGCCTTATACGTCTCACCAGAACTGGTTGTGATTACGTTATTAACCTCATCCAAGTCTGTAACTTTTCCCTCATCACCCAACTTGAAAGTAACACCGTTTGATCTCGCCAGCTCGTAAAATGACACCAATGAGTTTTTAGCTCTGCCATAACCAGCATCGGGATTATATTTGATCTCTACGGGTTCACCAGATTCAAACAACTTGTTGTCTTTAAATTCTGGAGAAATCTTGATCAATTCGTCATTGGTTGTGATAACAGAGATCTTTCCTGGATCCACTCCTAATTTCAATAAATTTTCAACACCTTTATTCTCATAGGCCAGTCTCTTTGCATTTTGCGATCCAGAAGGTGACAATGTGAATCTGCCAGATTTGACAAAATGAGGTTTCAACAATGGATCATTCTCCCACATTTGTAACGCTTCCAAAGCCAATCGAGCATACACTATGTCAGAGTACTCTGCTCTTATGATCTTGTTATAGTCGTTAGCGGCAGACCATAGAGAGGGAATCTTGAAAGCATCGAACGCTATAATTGTCTTACCAGGGTATCGTCTGGATAACTCCAAGGCAGTGGATAACCCAAAGACACCACACCCGATAACTGCAAAATCGTATCCACTCATGTCTTGCTATGTATCTTGAATATGATATCTTTAGATATAGACCACTCGCCGATAAGCGATATATTTTTGTAAAAGCCCTTTAATCCAATCCTAATTTACCCTACCTTCAAAGAGCGCCAAAAAAGTGAGGAAAAAAAGTTTTTTCCCGCTCGAGTATAAATAGAAGCTCATCTCCTTTGGAAATCCTTCTTTTTAGAAAAATTATCATCAGTAGTGGTTATACTATCTCAATAATAAAGATATATAACGATTAACACTATGTTAAAAATAGAGACCTAAAAGTGGACTTTTGAATTAAATATCAGGTTTTTTTCTCATAAAGTCTACGCTCAGCTAAGTGTCGTTTGACTTTTTTAACAGAAAAGTAACAATCAACATTTCGTTTCCGGTTTCTTAGATTTATTTGCGTTGTGGTAGTTGTAATAAGCTTGATTTTAATATTCAACCCTGCTGGGTTGAAGTATGAGCATTGTTTACTACTCACGTCGCTACATTTTATAATTCTTAACTCTGTGTTTTTGTAAAATATATTTATACTTATCGTCTATATTTTTTTAAACTTGAAGTATTCAACATAATCTTCCTACAACCTATTGCTTACTTTGTTTGATTTCTCGCAATTGTTATAACTATATACATAAATTTGATACTGTTTGTGCAAATGATTTCGTTATTCTACTCCTTTGGCGGTTGATCTGTCGATGTTGATGACGATTTTGCGCCTCCTTCTTTACCTCCCAGTTCCTTCGCAGCCAGCTGTGCTGCCTCAAGCTCTGCTTTCAACCTCTCCAGAGCTCTATAAACTTTACTCTGTATGTAAAAAGATCCACCTTTCTCCTTGGCATTTATGTTAAACAAATAGTTGTACTTCTCATCTATCTTATCCATAGATAAGGCTTTTGGTTCCAAATCTAATATCTTACAAGATTCGTCCAATGTTATATCTCCATCTCTTACTTTGGTAGGTTGGGAGGCACTCAGTTTTGTCGTTGTTGCCGCTGCTTGCTTGTAAGCTTCTGTGAATGCTCTTCCAAAGACACGAGCACCTGTGTATGCCACTTGAGCTATTAATCTATGAGCCTGTTTCATAAAAGTTAGTAATTCTATTCATATAAGAATATGACAACGAGATCATATTAAATCAAAGATACATACCATATTGTCTGTATACAAATCAATAAATCTATCGATCCTTCCCTCTGTATCTCTGTGTGTCTCTTTGTAATTTTCTATTTTTTTCTTTAACAAAAAAAAAAATTTCAAAATGAGAGAGAATTGTGTGTAATGGACACTACTAAATCTCACTAAACATCTCTGTTTCGTATAGAAACAAATTGTTTTTTTATTAGTGTGATTATTTTGTATAGCACAAGTGGAACAAAGTGGAAAAAGGAAAGGTGTTTGCTGGCAAGAGTTATTACAGTCTTTTACCGATTTCAGATTCAGTGTTCAAGGGGAGAGAGTAAGTGTGACAGATAGATAAAGCAGAGGTCCATCATCCATTTGTGAAGCCCCATTTTTTATCAAACAAACAAGTAATAAACTGGATAAGTGTTAAAAGATGTCAAGTAGTAATATCAACAGCAATCTGCCCACCACTGATGATCAAGATGCTGCGGCATTGTTGATGTTATTCCAAAGTCAATCAACATCAGCACCACCACCTCAATCACAGCCACATCCAACAACAACACCAACACAGTTGCAGCCGCCCTCATCTATGGATGAAATTAGGCTAAACGATGGAAATACAGTTGTACAGTCCAACCAAGTTCCGCTACAGTCTGCACCATCCACGGCGGTCCCACATAACTCAGAACCAGCAGTTGAGAGTCTTTTGAAGGATGAGTCCAAGTTGACGACAGAACAGCCTTCGTCAGACCTTGTTGAATCTAAGAACTTATCATCACCTCCAGGGGACAGCACACAACAACATCGTCAATCAGGTGAAACAAACTCACTTGGTCAAAAGCCTAATTTATTGGCGAGCTCTAACAGCAGTGGTCCCTCTCATTCAAGGTCGAATTCAGGCAATTTCAGTACATCTCCTGGTCCAGCTGCTGCGGCCCTTGCAGTGAACACCAACAAAAATGATTCAAAAAAAAATCCAAGTAATATAAAGGCGATGGTAGCTGCTGCTGCATTAGCTGCTGCTGCTGCAACTCCATTTCCGTTACTCCTTCATGAACCAAAAAAGCAAGAGGTTGAACTAAAAGCTGAAGGTTCTTTAGAATCATCAAGTGAAAATAAAATTGTTAAAATACCCAAAACAGAAGTTGAGGATCATACACCACCACTTCCAACAAACCAAGATATACAAAAAGAAGAATTGAATGAAGAGCTACAGAAAGAAGTTCTGAAAGATGAACTGAAAACAGAGTCGAAGGCAGAAATTTCCTCTGATAATCAAGAGGCTCATTCAGACAAAACTGAAGCTGAGGAAATCGACAACATCTTGGAACAACCAAGAGCGTTGGAACGAGAAACTACGCCAGATGAGTCTTCATATTATACCGATCCAGATTCAGGGACAATTGGATGTGTCTGTGAATATGATCATGACGATGGGTTCACAATACAATGTGATAGGTGTTACAGATGGCAACACGCTAGTTGTATGGGTATCAAATCGATGGATGAAGTTCCAGAATTTTATTTGTGTTATCTCTGTGATAAATCAAGGAAAGTAAATAAGTCAAAGGCAAGAGAAACGCAAAGAGACTTCTTGATGCCAACAAGTAAAAGGAAAAGACTCAATAGTATTGATAATGAAGCACTGAGGGAGCGAATTGTTCAACAAGTTGTGACAATGCCATCCACAGATGAATCCCTGATACTGGAAGATGGATCTACTAGAAGGAAAAGTAGCACTGCAAGGGAAAAGGACAATCAAACACCAACGGGTATTTCGTCCAACAAAGGCGGCCGTAAACCCAAATTCCCAATAATCAAAAAGGACGTAGTTGATGTTGTTGATGACACAGAACTTTTTTCTAACACAAAAGATGGTTATAAGACAGTGTATTTCCCAACAACTGAGTCAGAATTTAGAAATGAAAACACTAAACATCTTTTCACAAAATTGACAGATTTGATTTCATCAAGAAAAAGTCAGTTTCCGGCCATCACCGATTATACCAATGCTGATGTGAAAAGGAAACTCTCAAAATCCAAAACAATTGTCAAACCATTTGGAGAAAATGTTAAGATGAGATTTCCTGGATTTTCAAGGTTTTCTGTTAATATTGAGGGAAACGTCACTGAGGAAAATTTTGTCATGGAAATGGTTGGTGAGATTCAATTGAAACAAGATTATATCGATAATCCTTTCAATCATTACAACATTTGGGGAGTTTCTAAACCTAAAGTTTTTTTCATCCCTAATATTCCATTTGTTGTTGATGCCAGGTACACCGGGAATGAAAGTAGATTCCTTCGAAGATCATGTAATCCATCTTGTGAAATCAAAGTTTTGTTGATGAAAGATGATAACACCATTAGATTTGTCGTTACTCCAACTAGGCCGTTAAAACTGGGACAAGAATTAACGCTTCCTTGGGATTGGGATCTGGCACATCCTATACATAAGATAATTAATGGGAAAACATTTGATCAGTTACCAGATTCAGAAAAACCGGTATTGGTTAGATCTATAGAAACGGTTCTTAATGGTTGTGAATGTGCTTGTTCAAATAATAATGAATGTTATTTGTACAAAGTGCGAAAGCTGTTGGCATATTTATACCGTTCAACAAGAAAAGTTAATATTCCAACTTTTGGAAACAGTTTAAGTAAATATTCCGATATTTATCGTCAAAAAGATGAAAGTTATTATATTCCAATAAAGAAACGATTGGATGACCGGCATCAAAGAATAATTTCAGAAACTCCAAAGGAAGTACTGGTTGCCAATAACAAATCCAATATAGTCATGAGCGAAGAACCCAAATCTGAAGAGAGAAGGGAATTTACCATCGCCAATAGAACAAGTAGCGCATTGTCGGAATTATCAGCTGACTTATTACCATACAAATATAAAATATCTCAAGTCGGTTCCACTACCGGCTCCATGACAACAGCTATTCCAAGAACCGATCATCCAACATCGACGAATGAGATCGGTACTCCTGTTGTCATTGAAGCATACCCAATACCGGTTCCAATACTCAAGCCCATAATAATGAATAGAGTTCCTTCTGTATCTGCTGCAATTATTTCATCACAGGTGAACGTTTCAACTTCATCTGGAGCAGATTCACAAGATTCACTTGGACTGAGACCACCGGTTAAAAAGAAGATGAGTTTGAAAGATTACATGAAGAGTAAAAAAAAATAGTTTTAGTTTATGATTATAGATAATTTATATACATCAAATGAAATGATCAGTTTACGATTTCTAATATCAAACCCTGTACCATATGGCATGTGAAGTCTAAGGTTCATCGCTATTCTTATATTCCTTCAGTTATTGTCTTCGTGAGATATCAACCCATCCTTTTATTCTTTAATTGTATATATTGGATTATTCAGAGCTTTTATTCTCCAGACCGGGATAGTAGAAAGTAGGTGAAAATTTATCTCTTTTGATTGAAATCAATAATTGATAATTATATTGAATATAAATGCTCATAACCAATAGTAATTAGAAAATCGTTTTGTGTAGATTTAGTAACGTTTTTTGGTTCCTTTGAGAGAGTTTTTGTTAGTGTGACAGCAATATTTTTTTCTTCTTAATATCTGCATCTGTAACCTCTTAAGATCAGCACTTACGAAGTTTGTTGAGGTAATTTATAATTTTATCGATAGATGTGTTTTTTCAAACCGAGTTGTATAGAAGTCAATTTGAGAAGTTGAGATTCAATTTGAGAAGTTGAGATTAAATGTGACATAATATATGTATTCATTCTTTGTATTCTTTGTTGCCACAGCTCTGCTTCATAAGCTCACTACTTCATTCCTCCTTGCTGACCATTTCAGTTATATATTTGTAGTTCATTTCTAAACAAGTAAAGAAATACCACTAAATTGAAAACTGGTATGACTGTCAAGAGATGGTGTTTATAAGGAGGGTATGAAGGTGATTGCTCGCATTCAGTAGGAAAATCTCCATTAAGTTATATTTTGAGTGATTAATTCAATGCCTTAATTGAAATCTCAAATAACCTTAAGTATTCGCACGCCAAAGGGAATTTACATGTCCTTAATTGGTTTTTGCTTATGTAATCAACTTTTGTCTTTGATGACTTGTTGTTAAAGAATTTATATATTTCAATGTTGAACTTTCCAAAGACTTTTTTTAATTTACTGTGTTGGTATACTTTCGCAAAGTTGAATCGAAGTCTCCAAATATGATATGGTAGAAATTTATTGAACTGAGATAATTATATAGATTTAACTTTAAAGAGGAATATAAAATAATTTTTTTTTTAATAAGAAATATATCCCCATTGGAAATACTTACAAGTGTTTTCATAAGAGCTCATAACGGTAATGTTGAAAATTTCTTCCAACAATTTGTTAACTTTATAAATCAGCCCAAGTCCAAAGTTTTGGTTAGCTTCATCGAGAAATGATATCACCTATCGGCAGCTTTCGGAAGTCTGGCAACAACGCTCCTTTGTGATTGCAAAGAAATAATATATAAATAATCTGATTTTTTATTAAAGCAATTTCTGAGAATAAAGCCAATACAGGCCTCCAGCTTCATATTGATACAGTGATAATTTGAGATCAATATATCGACAGTTGCTGTATTAAAAGTAAATTTTGACACCTTAAAGAAAAATCTCCCACTACCTAGCGTTTCATAAATGGATCTCCATTTGTTGAAACTTTCCAGATTGAAAGTTTTAGATGTGAATTGTCCAAAAATGAGGATATGTAGTTGTCATGTGAATGTCGCTAGAAAATCGTCTTTCTTCAATCTGTTTGTGATTGGTGAAGTATCATTGTTCTCTAACTCATTACGCCTCATGGTCCAAGAAGAAACACAGCACGAGTAAACTTTTTGATCAAAAGCGAGAGAAAAAAAAAGTTGAAAGAAGAAAAATAAAAAACAAATAAATTTGATCAACACAACTTTATAGAGTTAGTAGTATCAACAAATCACACAAACTAAGATGTCTTTATCCACCAGGTCTTCGAGACACAAGATATACAACTATACTCCTTCCCAGTATCAGCTGGCCAACCAAGCCCAGTACCAACAATCATACAGGGCTGCCTCTTTCTATCAACCAAGTCAACAACAACAACAAGAGGAACAAGAATCAATCATTCCTAAACCTATCAATGTACCATCATTACAAGAGCAAGATCAATTGTTTGTGAGCTCTGCTTACTCAGCCAATCAGAATCATCAATACACGTTCAACGCTGTTTCTGGAACTGGTAAGCAGGGAGCTTCGGTGAAAAAAAGAGTGGAAATGGCACTCTTGAGTGGGATCGAAGATGAGATTTCATATGCTTTGAGAACTTTGACCGAATTCAGTTATTCCGATCCTTCTGTGTTTGCCTTGAAGGACAATATATTCATTTTGACTCTGTTGACTGGATATTTGGATTGTACCAAGATTGAATCCGATTATGAAAGTGAAGAGTTGAGGAACCCGATAAATAGTAATTTGAACTTCACATTGGATGCTGCTCTTTCATTGAGAAATTTTTCACAAGTTATAGAAAACTCTGCTCTTATGTCCATGAATACACAGTTGAAAGAGACCTTGATCAAAATTTTGAATCATAAGCTTGTTTTCACATTTTCTCCAGGTGATGATGAATATGAAGCATCAGTTGAATTATTAAGATACTCCTTGGATATTATTGAGTCGATATCTTCCTATTTGTCTCCGGCTTCTAAAGATGATCCCTTGTTTATCTCGCTTTTGAAGATTTTAAAATCGTCAGAGGACAGATACATAGTAATATCAATTTTGAGATCGTTATCAAGACTCTTGGTGAGAACAACCGCTGATACTCCAAGCTCTGCCGATGATATACCTTCCAGAATCTTAGACCAAGTGAGCTCATACTTGTTGGCTGCCTCTCCAATGGCTCTTCCAGATCGTGGGAATGATGAATTGCTCTTGGCTTCTATCGATTTCTTGTATCAATTTTGTTTGGCTGGTGATGAAAGAATAATAACATTGTTAAAATCTGAAAAAAGAGCACTTCTATTGAAAACTGTATTACCAAAATTGTTGACTCATGGATTGAATGACATTCATACAGAGACAACTGATAAGCTGAATTCTAAGAGACGATTAAAATTGTCGAAAAGAGTCAAGAAACCACTTCCTATGACACCACCAACTTTGCAGGAGGACTTGTATAATGAGATAAACAATTTAGAAGAACCAGAGAGGGCTACTGCGTGGATGAGATGTTGTTATCAACCAACTTTCCAAGGTGAGGTGACTCAAATTTCTCTTTGGAAGGCTTACGAATCGCAGTTTACAATTGCCAATGCCAATGGAGAAATATCAAAGAGATTACTTCCTGCTGTTGATTTCATTAAGAATGTTTCCAATGCTTTCCCTCATTCTTCTGCAAAAGTCTTAAGTCAAGATGATGGATCAAAGAAATTTGTTATCAAGGGGGTACAACCAAGACAATTTGTTACAACGATTGAAGTTGGAAATACCGAGGCCACTCAAGTTCCAGAACCTGAAGAAGAAGAATTAGAAGATTCCGAAGATTTAATAGATGAAACTTTAACCAGTGCCCAACAGGCCAATTTCAAATTATTCAATTATGCCGAAAATGAAAAGATATCTGTTAATGAAATTAATACATCGTCGGCCTTGTTGATAAACTCATTTGTCAAAACAGAGGTTGGTAATAAATTATTTGAAGGATCCAAGGATGACTTGTTGGGGAAAGTTTTGATTGTCCCAGCTTTACTTTCTCATATATATGAGACTTTGAACTATTTGGATTACTAAAACTAGAAGTATTGTGTTAACAATTTTGTATTATTAAATATATGTTTGTCTTAAGTTTATTTAAGCAGCCTTTACCGGTGCGTTTTTCTTCATCAGTTCTTGTTGTTCTTGAACTTTCATTTGTAAAACACCTTGAACTCTTTGCAATAACTCGTACTTTTCATTGATGATCTTGTTGATTTGTTCACTATTGGTGTTCAATTTGCTTATTCTCTCTTCATAAAATTTCTTAGAATTGGCCTCATTCTTCTCAACGTAATACCCTGTTCCAATATCCACCAAGAATTTCTCATTGTCTAAAACCTTACCAGGGACATATAATGATGCAGATAACGGTACCAATATCTCTTGATCAGAATCTGCGTGGGCTATTTGAGTTATATTACCGATACAGTCTTGGAAAGTTTGTTTGGCACTCGCAAGGGCCTTAGCTGACGTTTGGAAATGTTCTAATTCATTCTGTAAGTCCTGTTGCAATTCCACTAATTGCTGAGGTGGTAATGTGGATAACTCTACTTTCTTTGAAGACATGTTCTATGGGGTTTCTTTCTGATGATGAAATGATGATGAGATCCTTTTCATTCAAAAAGGTTTTGAGTTTTTTTTTTTTTTTGTGTGTTTTTGTACTCAAAAGTGTTATTGATTAGAATTGTTTGACCCCAGGTATTGAAGTATTATTGTTTTAAAGATGGCAGAGGAATCATCTGATACCACATCTTTTGCCAGTATCTTACTGGGAGTAAAGAGACTTCGAGATGAGAGTGAAAATCACAATATAACGGAAAGATTCAACCAAAGCAAATCAGCTCAGACCACAGTGAGTGAGGAATTCTCAAGAGCAACACAAAGACCATTCACAGAGGGTGAAAGAATAGTGCCCAATGCTAGTACTTCTGAGGATCTGCCACCCAGTTCGCTGAAGCTGAAGCTGCCGCCAGTGACTGTTTACAAGAAACCTGTGATAAATATGGCTCGTATCAATAACAATGCAAGGAGGACGACATTTTCAAATATACAGATAAGCACATCTCAGAAGGGAAATCCGTTGATTCTGTCATTGAAAATACCCTTAGAATATAACGAGAAGTTGAAGAGCTGTGATTATTTGATAAACTCAACTACATTTTTGTTATTTTTATCGTTGAAATATCATAAATTACACCCGGAATATGTATATAATAGGATCAAAAAGTTTAATGGACCTAATGGTATCAATGGGATCAATAATAACATGAAGGTATTGTTGTGTCTTGTTGATGTGGAGAACAACGATGAAATTTTGAAGGAGTTGAATAAGATATGCTTGTTGAATGACCTATCATTGGTGTTGGCGTGGAGTTTTGAAGAGTGTGCTAATTATTTGAATTATTTGAAACAATTGGAAAACAGTAACACACACACCTCCATTAGAGGAGTATCAAATGAAGATGATTATTATCAAACTTTGACTAATACACTAACCTCGATTAAACAAATCAATAAAACTGACACGGTGAATTTGATCACGAAATACGGTTCGTTTAAGAATTTGGTGACTTTGAGCAATGAAGATGATTTGAGCGAAATTCAAGGAATGGGGAAAGTTAAAGTTGCCAAATTTCTTTCTAGTTTAGATCAAAATTTTATCTTGAACAAGGAGTACCCCGATAGGAAGAAATACGTTGACATAAAGGAATCATCAGCGGATAAAGAAGATGATGTCGAAGAAAGTTTTGATGATTTTGAGCAGTTTTTGAAAGAGGTTGAGTCCTAAGTTTCAATTTCTTGCGTCACAAGTCAAAAAATGATTTATGGCTTGTGACGTTGATCAATTTGGGTTTTTTGTGTTTCTGTATGGTTATTGGAATTGGTTGTAACTCTTTATCGATGGGTTTTTCTTTCAAACAATATGAATAATGTCTAGAAGACTGTAAACCTCTCTGAGACCTTTTCTGCCATATTTTCTCCAAGAAATGATTCATTCTATCGTTGCTAGGCAATTCGTTATTCTTCAATATGATCTCATTTTCTATCACTTTGAAGTCCATGAGTATATGCGGTGCCTCGGTTCTCAAAAACAGCGGTTTGAGATTTCTCTCGATGTAATAGTACTTTAATGATGTATCATGCTTGATGAGGTCAGATAACAGAACTGGTTCCCAGTTTTTTTTTAGTTCTCTTAATTTGACAGATGTTTCGATATAATATAATTGAGAGTTTTGCAAGCTCATGAGTTGTTGATAGCCCTCTGGTTCTATTGTTGCATCTTTGAGACAAATCAGTTTCAAAAGGGGCCATTTCCCCAATTTGATGCTCATGACCCATGAAGTACAAATCGAATTGTCGATGTCAGATAAGCCGTTGCAATTTAAAAACGCTAATGTTCTTAGATTTGTTAACTCAATATAGAATTTTTTAGTTCTGGCCACTTGTGTACCTTTCAATGAAGATAAGTCCAAAATAGCTAAATTGTGAAAACTTTTGTGATGTAAGCATTGGGGAAATTCTTTTGAACTCCATGATAATGTCTCTAAACGATGATTTTTATTACGCAACGTCTTTGCTAAGATTATCTCATTACGTTTGCTGTTAACCTCACCTCTTTGCGGCTTGAGATGTAAATGCACTGGGAATTGATTTGTAGCAAACTGTTGGGCAAACATGTTGAAAACATATGGACTATCAAATTCGTTAATCAAGATCAAATCCCAAACTTCAGACCAAGTCTGCCATGCACCGATCTGCAAATGAGACGGACTCAAAGATAAACAATTTCGAGCCAATTTCATTGCAGCTAAGACCTTCAACGACAATGTACCGTTCCGTTGAAATTTCTTCGGTATCACAATCCTCGACTTGTAGTAAGGTCGCACCAACTTGTAATTGTAACCACTGCTTATCGTTGAATCATCCATTGAACTTCCAATTTTTGCCAACAGTTCCTCCCCATAACTGAAATCTTGCTCCTTCTTGGCAAGATTACGCGCCATTGACATATCCTTCCTGTATCCATGCCTCCCCATGGTCAACTACCTTGATCTATACATCTCCAAACACGCGTGTTGATGATGAGGTTCTCCTTAAGATGCTGAATTGAGTTAGCGGAAAACGACCGAATTTGGTCGAGGAAAAAAATTAATCAATTAGCACAAATGAATGAAAAATACAAAATACCACACTTTTTGCCTAATATTTATCACACGGAAATCAACAACAGGTATATAGATGGCGTCAGCTACAATTCCACGAAGTTTATCTTCGTTTGCAGTACCAAAGATTTTCTCTACATGGGCTGGGACATTCACATGTAAGCCTCAGGGCTATTTCCAACCTGAGTCAATCTCTCAGATTATCACTTTGGTGAATGCGGCAAGAGAAAACAAAAAGACATTGACTGTTGTCGGTTCAGGTCATTCACCATCATATATGAACATCACTCAGGATTGGATCGTCAATCTCGACAAGTTTCAAAAAATCATATCGATCAACCCTCATGAGTCAGGTAAATATACAGATATAACTGTGGAAGCCGGAATTAGAATTTACCAATTGAACGAATTCTTGGCCACAAAGGGTTTAGCCATTCAAAATTTGGGATCAATTTCTGAACAGTCGATAGCCGGTATAATCTCCACTGGAACACATGGTTCATCCCCTTATCATGGATTGGTTTCTTCACAAATAGTTGATTTGACAATAGTCAACGGCAAAGGTGAATTGATCAAGTGTTCACCAAAGGAGAATGCCGAATTGTTCAGAGGTGCATGTTTGAGTTTAGGTAAATTAGGTCTCATCGCTTATGCTACGATTAGAACCATCCCACGCTACCAGATCAAATCTACACAAGAAGTTATCACTTTTGAAACCTTGTTAAAAGTTTGGGACAGCGTTTGGACGGAAAAGGAGTTTCTTAGAATTTGGTGGTTCCCATATACGAAAAGATGTATCTTATGGAGGGCTTCTAAAACTGAAGAACCATTTTCAAAACCAAGATCATCATGGTATGGAACCAGATTTGGCAGATTTTTCTACGAATCTTTGTTATGGATCTCTGTTCATGTATTTCCAAGACTTACCCCATACGTTGAAAGATTTGTATTCGGCAGACAGTATGGAATCACTGAAACTTTGGGCCATGGAGACATTGCCGTGCAAGAATCTGTTGATGGTTTGAACATGGATTGTTTATTCAGTCAATTTGTTAATGAATGGGCTGCGCCATTGACTAATGGACCTGAAATATTGAGATCTTTAGAACATTCAATCAATGTTGCCGCCAAGAATGGTGAATTTTTCGTTCATGCTCCTATCGAGGTTCGTTGTTCAAATACCACTGTTTCGAACTCTTTGGAAGATCCAGATGTATCAGATAGAACTGTTATATCTGCTGGAGGTGTCAAGGGTAATAACTTACGTCCGTTACTAGACACAACGCCTCGTTTGAAATGGGTACCTCAAGAATCTGTCACAAACTCTCAATTAACTTTATACATTAATGCTACTATGTATAGACCATTCGGTACCAATTCACCAATTGGTAAATGGTACCAAATTTTTGAAGAGACATTGGAAGCCGCTGGTGGAAGGCCTCATTGGGCCAAAAATTTCATTGGGAAAAAGGAGTACTGTCCACCAAGTGAGTTGAAGCTGAATTACCATGATGGTGAGATGATTGGATTTGCTGGTAAAATGAGTGAATGGGTCGGAGAAGATATTGACACTTTCAAGAAACTCAGAAAGGAGCAAGATCCAGATGGCGTCTTCCTTGGTGGGAAACGTTGGGCAGTCATCAATGGTATCGTTGACGAAACTGATTGATTTACTTTCCACCCCCTTTTTGTCGATAATATATAATTTAAAATTTTATATAGATTTTTTTGATTCTTTTATATAAAGAGGTATTTTCTGAAATCCACCTGTATATAATTCACTTCCATCTTTAGGCTCTTCGATGAACAGTACTCTCAAATACTCGATCAATACCATTTAAATGATACCCAATCTGGTTCAAGACAAAAGAGCCCTCGAATTTGTCAGAAAAAAGATTTTTTTCAACAATTTTTTTCTCTTCTGTTTTTGTTTTGGAGCATATGATTTATTATCCTCATTTTGTGTTATAATAAACAAGGTTATATAAAAACATTATCGTTGAAATGACATTCTTCGAATATTTGAAAGAGGACTGGGGAAATACCAATAACCCATTGCACGGGATTATCATACCTTCCGTTTTGATATTGTTCGGTATTGGTATTCAGAAGATTGAATACGTTCCTTATGCATTTGGAATTGTGGCAGTTTTTGTTGTGATAAATCTTTTGCTCGCCTATAGAAGAAGAAGATCATTGTTGAAGGACAAGTTCAGAGAGTTTGAGTTGATTGAAAAGACAATTATATCCCATGACTCTGCCATTTACAGATTCAAATTATTTAGAGAATCTGAGAATTTGGATATTCCAGTTGGACATCATGTTTGTTGTAGCGTAAGTATCGAAGGAAAAGAGGAAATCAGATACTATACACCGATTTCTTCAAAATATGATCTTGGATTCTTCGATATCTTGGTCAAATCATATGCAACCGGTACTGTCTCAAAATATTTAGCCGGTTTGAATGAAGGCCAAACTATCAAATTTAAAGGTCCTGTTGGAAGAATGTCATATCAAGAAAACATGAGTCCAAATATCTTAATGATAGCTGGAGGTTCTGGAATAACTCCATTATTGCAAGTTTTAAGTTTCATAACTACTACACCTACCGATGTCACTAAAGTCAAGTTGATATATGCTAATGAAACTGAAAATGATATCTTATTGAAGGAAGAAATTGATGAATTGAATGAAAAATACCCTCATTTCGAAGCTGAGTACATCTTAAACAAACCAAATTCTGAATGGAAGGGGAAGACTGGATTGGTAACAAAAGACGATATCAAGGACTCCCTTGTCGAAAATTATCTCGATAATACTAAAGTTATGATTTGTGGTCCTATGCCAATGAAAAAATTGATGTTGGAGTACTGTGAAGAGTTGGGGTTCCCTAAAGGAACTTTATCATCAAAGCAAGATGATCAAGTCTTTTGCTTTTAAGCAACCTATATATATCAAAAAGGAAAGAAAAAAAAATATTACATAGATAAGCTAAATGCCTTTTGACATCAATACGTGGAATCATTGTCACTGTAGTGACATGTTCCAAATTTAACTGTCTCATCTTTCTCCTTGGTAGAAGCTTCTTTTTAAAACTTAAATATTTACCTCGAATTCCAGAATCATTTTAATAAGAGAAACTCTGCTGTAAAGAAAAACAGAAATACATCCCTATTTACAAAAGGTGTAAAATCTTCTAAAAGCTACGAGCGAATAACATTTTAAAAGATAAAAAATGATGAACTTCATTCTTTCAGACTTAGCAGTAATGTTTAATCTGGACAGACCTATTCAATAAACGGAAGCTGAAGTTATAAATGAAACACAAAGACGGACTAAAAATGTCTCTTAATTTACTGTTGAAAATCTCAGGTTTTGAAAAGAAAGGAGATTCTCAGAACTTATATCAAAATCTCTTACCTTTTTCAATCTTTGAAACTGTTATTACGGCTATGCATTGTTGGCTTAAGCGTAAAATTATAGCAATGATTTGAAGCCATCAACAACCTGCATGAGAAAATGTTGGCATAGATCGAACAGTTCGATTCCCAAGAGCCCATTCCTGGCAAGCCAACCCAAATAAAGTATTTATGGGGTTTACGGAACTCACTCTACGACTTAGCTTTCTTAACTTTGCTTTCTTCCTGTTCACACGTTAGAGCACCGTTATTTAATTTCTCATAATTCTCTGCCTTCTTCGAACTCTCCGGTCAATTTAATTTATTTTTCAGGCTTTCACATAATGGGAACTATAATATTCATTTATTTGTTCTACACATATTATAAGTGAGTGAACTGATGTTGTCATTCTCTGATGAGATTGGAAAACATCACCGAAGTCACTCAGGCTGAACAGAGTTGGCATCTGAGGTGAGCTTATAACTAAAGTTTGTTCATAGATACAACCAAAAAAAAATCGTAACGGGGTAAGACATTTCAAAGCAGTTAACACTTAAAAGTGCACAATAAATCTCCCTTTGCTCAACAGTATTGTCAATCAAAAAAATTCAAAAAATGTAAATGGACGAGATCGGAATCGAACCAATGACCTCTTACTTGCAAGGCAAGCGCGCTACCAACTACGCCACACGCCCTTTCAACAAAAAAAATGGGGCAAATGGTATACAGACCGTAAAAGACATAAAATAACTGCAGCCCCAAGTTTCCTGAATAGGAAATACATTTCTGGAAAGTCATATAGTTCACAGGCCAGCTAGACCTGTTCATAGATCCCTGAATAGTTCACGTCATCTCATTATACATACTAGGTCACCACCGGCAAATAAATGGCCCTGTTAAGTTTTTATATGGAAGGGAGGAAGATCTCCAGCAATGCCTTGTGAAAGATCTTTCGTCATGCGATTCTCCTTAACATTGCCCGAAAATATATATAAAGGGAAAATCCCTGGGATAATACATTTAGAGAGATCTTTATCGACTTATGGTTGAATTTACGCACAGTTATTCAAACATCACTACTATATCCCAAATCACATTATCGTAGATGAAACCTAAGTAAATAATCTCCACCAGAATCATAAGTCGAACATATAGATATATCCCGACACCCGGGTTTGAGCACCAATGCCTCACTACATGCCATTTGCGCAAAGTGGATCAGGATTATCTATAAGTAATGAGGCTTGAATGGTTAAAGCATAAAGGAATTTCTGATGATTGAATAAAATTCACAAATCGTAAAATTGAGAAATGAGTAGTTTTGAACAGCTTGAGAACTTCAATTGATAGAAGTAGGGTATAAGGCACTATCTCCAAATATTGTTGGCTGGCCAATTTCTGCAGGTTGATTATAAAAAACTTGACTTTGTAGTAAGAAAAGAAAAACGCCTTTCCAATAATACCTTCATCTTGAGTCGTCTAAAACCTCCAACTGCTATCCAATAACTTATTTCAGTATTTTGAAAAGTTCCACTCACTGAATGCCAATTTTTGATGATTATTCATCTTTTGTTGCTGGGGAAAGTACTGTTTTACATTTGGTTATTTGAAGATCATACACCGAGTAAAATGTTTCCACGCAAGACTTTTTGTTTAAAAAGAAGGTCACGATACCAAAATTGTGCACTGCGATGAATTCAATCATGTTTTCTATCAATTTCGTAGAGATCGCGGTTGTGGCGAAGTCGTTCCAGTTCTGCTCTCTGAAGTAGAGTGGAAGCACAAAGAGCTTAGATATTTTGAAACCAGTTTCCATCGGGTCTTATTATTGATCACGTTACGATCACTTCTTAGACGATGTCTCAATTATTTATTTCAAAATAAAATTTACATTTTCCATTAAATATCATTGGGTTGCCTGATACAAAACAGTTATTTCTATTATATCATAGTGTTTCAAAGGGAATTTGGTATTTGTATTCCCAGATATTTTATATTTTCATCTTTCTACGTTTCTTTCACTTTCCAGTTGTTTTTATCAGTTCATTTTTCAGCTCCATTTATTCCATAACACACGAGTCAAACTAGATTTTCCACACTAAATATGGCTAAACGAAAGAGGGCTATGACACTCTAGTTACAATAGGACTACAAGCCAGATCAAATTCAAGGAGATTTAGCACCTGATGATACATTTAGTTAAAATTCGTTAACAGATAGATGCGTGAATTTCAAAAAAAAAAAAAAAAAAAAAAA
>PPKU02000065.1:0-70218 GCA_003706265.2 Nakazawaea holstii | reverse complement strand
GAAGTTGTTATTTTTAGTAACTACGAAGTTGAATTGTTTTCTATTCTTTTCTATTCAACTGGCAAAAATCACTCAAGTGATCATTTAGATTTGCCACTCAACCATGAATTGGTGGCAATGCTACTTGCCAGAGTTTTTATTATGTAGAGATTTCAGATATATAAAGGGGTCTTTCATCCCCCGATTGTATAGCTTATTTTAACAAGGATTTAACAAGGATTTATTATATCATTATTCTCATATTACGTTATTTGAACGAATGATATTTTTTTTTGGTCTCCTCTTTCAAATTTTCGAAAATCCATTTCCCCCAGCTTAAATCCAGTTACCTCTAAGCTTGTGTTCCTTATCCCCATTCCTAGTTATGCAATGGGCTCACGCACTTCAATGGAAATATCAATAAGTAAAGAAAAAAATGCTTAACCTTTCTCTTTCTCATGACATAAATTTTGGACACGCCCCTAAGGTTCTTGTTGATTGAATTTATAATCTTAAATAAAGTTGACATATATAACGAAGAAAATTCACGTCAAGTTGAAGAAGATGTGACTTATATCAAGTAAGTACTTCCTCACTGTGATTAATTGACGCTACAAGCATTATCCTCTTTTTTACTGTATATACTATTTGTTTATCTTTGAATCTTGTTGACCGTACACGTTGACTCACATCATACATGGGAATGTTAATGGCAGTTATCAAAGGCAAAGAAGATCAACGAACATATTTCGCACTACATGACAACTCGATAAAAACCAAAACGTTTGAATATTATATATAAGTGAAAACAGAAAGTACTATAAAAAGACAAATTAAGCTTTTTCAGGTTCGCTATTATCAGAACTATCAACGACACGTTGTTCAATACCTTCATAGATACGTTCACCAGTGACACTATTGATAACGATGATTTCTTGATCATCACCTACTGGTGAACCTTCTTTGTATTCTTCCACTTCATCGACATTTCTTGCAGGACCATGGAAATATTTCTTACCATAGGCCAAATAGTAGATTGTAGCTAAAATCATAACACCTGGAGTGATAACAACTGTATAATTCATTGAGTTCCTATCAACAGAACTTCCTGCTGGAAACATAACCATCACGATGACATAAGCCATAAAGATGATAGCTGTCCAATGAACAAATGGAGACAGGAAACCAAGATTGAAAGGACCTTTAACCAATTTTTTCCTTCCACTAGTATTTGCAAGTAAGATTGGAACACCCCACAGGAAATAATTACCAGCAATGTAAAGTGAGAATAAAGCATTTGAAGCAGTTGGACCAATCAAACATAATAAACCCAAGATTAAAGCCAAGATACCACCAAACCAAACAGCTCTCAATGGAGTTGATAATTTCTTATTGACAACTTTGATGAATGAAGAAAATGGTAATCCATTATCTCTTGAAAAAGCCCAAATTTGTCTTGAAATAGCGGTCAAGATGGACAGACCCATAAGGAATTGACAAAAGCAAATCAATGACATGAATGCAATAGCCCATCTTTTCCCCAAGGAGTCATAGATCAATTGAGCCATAGGTTGTTGTGATGGTGTATTGATAACCGAGTTTAAATCTTGACTAACACAAGCAGCGCAACAGATAAAGATGAAAAATCCAACAGAGAAACAAGCTGAAATGGAACCAATTATACCAATAGGAACACTTCTTACAGCATCTCTCAGTTCTTCACTCATATGAACACAACTATCAAATGCACCAATTGTCCAAATACTTGGCATTAAACCATTCATCATGAAATTCCAACCATCACTACTCCAACCTGAAAAATTCTCATAATCTCCAAACATGTAGGCACCATCGTTGAAACCACCTCTATTAACTTTTGTACCTATTGGCACGGCAATGAGAAACAAGACAACTAACAATGAATTACAAATGATTGAAGTTGTTTGTAATTTGGAACAAATATGAGATGAGGCACAAGTGATTAAAATATGGGCCACTACACATGCAGCGTAAACACCATAAGTTCTTGCATTTGTAATTTCGAAATCACCATCGTAACTGATATAAACAGCTGATAACAATTCCTTGGCAAATCCATAATCAACTGAACATAATGCACCAACCAATGCCACAGAATTGGTATTACCCACGATATATGAGATTGGAATTTTGTAATTCTCTGGAGCATAATACCATGACCAATAATATAGTCCACCACTTGTTGGCATTGCACTGGCCAATTCAGCCATTGATAAACCAATCAATAATACAAAGATGGAAGCAACAAACCAACCCCAAATCATACCAACGGTTCCACCATCTAAAGCTTGACCCAAGACAGAAGCTTGAGAAGGTAACAAACCCATAATGGAAAAGGCCACTCCAAATACTTGAAGTGTAGAGAATTGTCTTTTCAATTCTGCCTTGTATCCAATTTCAGCTAATAATTCGTTATCTGTATGAGCATGTTTTGGATCAATGTCTTTAAGATCACGATATTTCGATACAGTAACTCTAAGAGAAAGATCTTTTGTTTGATTAGGAGAAAGTGACATCGTTGAATTGATATTAAAGTGACTATCTGTCTGTCTGTCTGTCTCTTTACTTAATCTTACACTTATTTATATAATCGTTATCTGCGAGAATTAACTTGTTTTTTATATTTGAGCCAAGTTTGGAATAGGTGGGAAAAAAATTGCAAAAAACCCATAGGAAAATTTCCCAGTGATTAAGAAATTCTTATCAGTGGAAGTGACTAAATCAACAAACAGGGTGTGTCTATATATGGCATAAGAGATTATCTATACATAATGTTCAGCTTTCAAAACCACTTTTCCGATCTTGATAGAAAAAAAGACACACAGACACAAACCGTGTCCATTCCATCAATAAGATTGTAGCAGCAGCAGCACTAGTCAGAGGGCAAGGTGTGCACGTGACTTGCTTATCGCTGGTGGTGCTGTTTAGAGCGACAAATTTAAAATGCCGTTGGAGCAACAAAGGGGCAAGAAGAGCAACGGAATGATTACTTAATAATGATTGGCAGTGGTTACAACTGATAGACCGAAAGATAGATAGATATCTGGTAATTAATGATTATGACTCTATGGTGTATACATATATATGATAATAGCTATAGCAGTAGTAGTACTAGTAGTAGTACTCGAACGAATTACAAGTAGTCAGAGTGGATCTCGTTCTCAACCAGTAATATTGACACCCCAAAAAGCTGGTTTTGTGTCTCAATTTTGTTCACTCTTGTTAGCGGATATCTATCTAATTATTGTTGGTATCACTTGCCTAATTAGGAAGGTGAAAACACTTCGATGTTGATAATCAAGATGAGGCTTGTGTATAGATCAAAGAATAAGGAACATACACCTTGTGGAATCTTAACCACACATACAGAGACATCATTGACTAGTGAACACATCATCATGTAAAGATAATCTGTGTTTTAACTTGCCTCGATGAGTTATTATTCAGTTATTCACTTATTGAAGTTTACCGCGCTTTAAATTCAAGCTGTTGCTTTCTTTTGATCATATAATTATTATTGAACTCCTTCCAACACTCAAGTCCGATAAGTATGTTTATAATGTTAGCTAGCATGCTGTTTCTCAACCACCCTCATCGATCTTATTGCAAATATTCAAAGTGTATAAATGCTTTCCCGCTAATAAAGTAAACAAAAACAGTCCTATCAATAAAAGCGCACTTCCAATAATAAGCCCCTTAAATGACAGAATAGCCAATTGTTGTTTCCAATTCATACACCTTGCTCATTTACTTTACTTAGACTTACACCCCCGACCAAAATAACTCCTGATGAGAAGAATTCTGAATCATTCAAAATTTATCATATTTTCATCTTGTCATTATAACTGTAGCAGCTGTACTGTTGCTTTTTATCACGATGACACAACACTGCTGTGTACAAAATAAAAGCGTCATTACATAGATGATTCACCACTTCCAATTCCCATTCTAATTGAATCTCAAAGGCTATAGCGCTCTATATGATGTTCTGTAAGAGCAGACTGTATGGTATAAGTCGTGTAAAATTAGGAGTTTCTGTGTTTGTGGCTTTCTTTAATAATTTTTTTTGTAATCAAAAAGCAGTAAATTAAATACAGATAACGTCAAAGTTCTGTATATCCATATTCTTTTGCCACTTCAAATCAATCAGAGATATATACATTTCAAACGATGGAATCAATCATTACTGCTATAAAGGACTCTTACGGGGAATATCTCAATGAAGAGGAGATTTTCCCAATCAGGTATCAGCCTGTTGATGAGAGAATGTTCTCTATAGGAAGAGCATCCTTGCATGCATCTAAAAAGGATAGGACTTGTAACCCAAAGACTTTTTACTTTGAAGACAGAACCATATCAATGGAACACGTTCTTATTGAATATTTGAAAGAAGCTTGTCGTTTCAGAATCATGGACACGGAATCAACCCATGGTTCTCTGGTTTTCAATAGGAAAAATCTGACAGTTTTACAATCATATGAATCTCATTATCTTGATCATGGAGACTTTATTTGCTTAACTTTGAACAAGAATAAGAGCAAAATCGATGAAGATGGAAATTATGGTAAATCCTTATCAAGAGATCAGATTTTATCAAATACCAAAGTCTTGTTAAAATTCCTTGTCATTGGTGATTATGTTTATTTGGTTAGATTGGATTCTTCAAAAGTTTTGAATCAATTGACAAACTCAAAAATTGAAGGAGGGCTTAGTCCATTGTACTGTGAAGACTATGTTTATGATCTTCATAAGGGAGATTGGATTGGAGATGACACATCAGTTGAGGATGAAGAAGAGGAAGAAGAGGGAAACAACTCTGCTCCTGAAATTGACGTGTTGGTAAAGGCGGAATGCATCAAGGAAGTTGAAAACGAGTCAAATGGTGATATTTCATTCGACGCTGTATCACTGGAACGTTCAAATGCATCTAGTGAATCGGAAGAGTTTCAAGAAGATACCCATTATGATCCAGAGACTCAATTCAATGATGATTCAAACAGCCAAGAAACCGAGTCAAATGCTTCAAGTTCTCCAGATACTGAATCTGTAAATGAAGATTTGGTTTTCATCAAAGGTGACATACCAGATGTTGAAAATTTATCTGATTCTGATGATTATTTACATTTAAGTGATTTCTCACAGGGTGATGTTGATGCGGCAAATTTCTCAGATTGCGACGTTGAAGCTGACAATGTTTGTGTCCATGAATTTGAATTAAATGAATCTTCCAGTGGTGACGGTTCGTCTGATGAATCTGAAATTTCATCCTCAGATTCCTCCTCTTCGGATTCCTTGAATGAATCAGAACTTGACAACTCTTCAGCAATTACCGAGGAAGAAGATGATGACGATATTGAATTGTGTGTTTGTGATGATTGCAGTTATCTCAACTCATTTTCGAACGATTCAAAGAAACGTAAATATGATTTCGTTGTCTCTGATGATGAGTCTGATTATGATGATGATGATGACAAGATTGGCGAGCCAGATTTGAAAAAGAGAAAAACCGAAGTCAAATCAAGTCTTAAAAAAGATTTCGGATTGTTGGTAACTGGTATTACCATTGGTTCTATTTTCACATTTGCTGGTTTGGCCGCTTTAGGATCTTCAATGAGTTGAACGGGGGGTTTTGGGTCTATTGTTGGGTTATCTTTTTAGTGTGTTTTGTGTTCAAATTTTTTTTTAACCATCTTTTTTATCTTTATCTTAATTTTCTCTCTGTGTGTGTGGGGGTTTCAAAGGATTTGTTGTTGTTGGTTGGTTGGTGACAGGGTTTTAATTTTGCTTTTTAAATACAAGTTGAATGTATATCTTTAGTTCTTTATCTTTTTATTCTTACGCTTGTTGTATGTTTGATATGGTGTTTATTAAATTTTTAATAATATACTTCTATACAAAGGAAAAAATTTGGTGATAATGATGACCTATTCGTCTAATTGAAGATTATATAAAAAAAGCCCATTCAAGAGAAAAACTTGACATATCACTTATACCACTTTGTAAACAAATCTCAAAACAATATGCACTTGAGAAACACAAGCGTGCAACTTTCGAGTCATGAAAGTTCTGATCCAGATTATATCGAAGAACTTCTCAAAAGTACAGATTCTGAAAGCGACAACGACTCAGAAGATGAGTTGATTGATGAATTGTATGATCAATTGTATCTAAGACCAAAGCATGGGTCAAAGCAATTGATGCACTTTAACAACAGAATGAGTAGTCATCAGCGGGAGTTGTCAAGGCAATTGGTTCCAAAAGATTTGAAACAAGAAGAAGAAGAAGAAGAAGATAATGGCGATGAAGATGATTCAGTGATTGAATTATTCTATGACAAGAGATTATTTTCATATCTCGTTGAGTGCTTTATCATATCTTTTCTATTAACATCGTACCTGTTATACCTTTATGCCTTCTTATACTTTTCATAGTTTGGTTTGATATATCCATTTTGTACCAATTTTTCAATAACATTTAAAACTTTATCATTTTCAACAGTGTAATAATCATGTTCAATGACCAAGTTATGTAAGGACTTACCTGAATTGATCGACTTGGAATACCTCTCTGGGATATTTATAGGTACATCATGATGATAAATCAATTTATGACTCGCAAGTGGTTTGATAGGAATTTCATGCAAATTCACACAATGTTGATTACGACAATTCCCCTTTATGAAAAACTTGCAATATCTTTTTTGTTTCTTGATTGGAGAATTGGTAACGTCATTGTTACTTCTTTTCAGTGAGTTTTCCAACTTCTTCTCTTCGACTCTTTTCCTCGATGGCCAATTCTTCTTACGTTCTTCGATCCATTTGGCAATATCTTCATCAGTGTTTAACACAATTGTAGTACCAGGTATCGGAATTGGTTCATTTTTGTCTTTAACCTTGACGAAAGCTTCTTCTTCCACAACTTCTTCATCATCTTCATCTTCTGCTACGTCGTCATGGGCCAGATCTGGTGATGAATGCTTGATGACTGTTGTTGGTTGTGACTTTGATGATGGTTTGTTGATTTTTGGTATTGCTGGTAGTGTCAGAGGTGGTTTTGAAGGTAAAGAAGCCGGTGGCGACATGTCTGTCTTCGGTTTCTCATTGGGTAGATGAGTGGGTAATTTGAAATTCATGAAGAAATCATTGTTGTTACTCATGATGGTGTTTTAATTATTGAAATCACACAAGTATCATCCATCTCTCTGCAGTTTAAAATACAGATAAAAAATTTTAGAAAAAAATATTTTTTTCCTTTGCACAGAGATCAGAAAAGTACAACAAGGGGCCTCTTTGTCGACCGATGTATATCTTCAGCAAGACTAATTACAGTAGACCCACTGCAGTCTCTTAGGTCGCTACCTTATGATAGCAAAAATAATCATATACTCACACCCAGTGTTTCTTGCACGAACATTTTCCAGAAGTAAACAGAAGCATTAAAGGGATTATCATGGACAACCCCCCCCCAATGGGAAATAGTGGCATGTGGCCTAACAGCAACTCGATACTAAGATTACAATCTTCCTTTGTGAAAAGAGAATAGTGTCCATTTACATTTGACTTGTCCTTCAATAAAAGCCTCAGTCTCTGGTGAAATATTTCTGAAGTTCATTTTGAAGAAAGTCACACCAAACCAGCAAAGAAATAGCCCTCCAATGTCTTTGTTATTGAATCTATAACAGCCCACTGCTAATGGATCACTAAATTAATTAACAACCTTAATTTAATGATCCTTGAGCAACGGGGTTTAATGAATTGGAGCTGCTTCGTCCTTAACCGAAAACTAATTAGTTACAAGTTGCACAAAGACAGATATAATAACTGACACTTTTGTATCATAATTATCATTCAAGACTCTAAACCCAACGGTAACAATTGTTCAAGCCATCAAGCGAAAAACTATGGTACAAGAATCATAGCCCCTGACTCTCAGTGCCAGCTTCTGACGCTTTTAAATTAATGTTTAACTTTTTTGCCTAGTATGTAATACAGAAATATGATTTATATAATAAATATTCAAACAATAAGCATTATTTAACAATCAAGGATAATCGCAAGATAATACAGGGCACTACAACAATCCTTCCGTTCATTACTAAGAGTGAAACACAAGTCAACTGCGAGCGTGGAACGACTGGTCGTAAAGAATTGTTGAGGATTAATTAATTTGAATTTTTGTCTGTTAGCAGTGATCATGTGGCTAACCACTATCAAGTGATATTCGATAAATCTTACTAAACACCTGGTTAATTCATTGTGTTCTATTAGCCAAACGTTTCAACATTGGCGGTTATTGTTATAGATCATCTTTACGAGTCAAGTGAACAAAAAATCATCGGCCTGGATAGAGGTATTTAAGTACCGGGTTTGCAATAGAGTCCCACTCTCTTTAATATGATTCTACTCCACAACAGGTTTTTGATCATTTTCATAATCAATAGACGTATATTCAAGACTATCTAAAACAAAACAAAAAAAAACACTTCATAGATTTTACCCATAGTACAAATAAATAGTATTGACAAGGGCCTTCTCACAGTTCCCCTCTTAGTTGTGAATTTGAGTTTTGTATCATCAAAAACTTTCCTTAACTTATAAAGTGTTCACCTTATTTTTCTTGAACGCCCAACTCCTTTTCTTTACCTCCAAAGTAATTGTACTTCACACATCTATAACCTTGACCTAATTGAGCAATTTCATTGACGAAATGACATCCGAATAATAAATAATTAGCTGGAGTAACAGCCATTGAGTATCTCATGAAGACAGCACTGTAAACGACCAAGGCTCCGGTCATTGGTCCACTGATCACTTCTGGAGATTTATTCTTCAAATCCAAGATAGCAGCAACTGGAATACCGAAATTGGAAACTGGACCCCAGAAATGAGTGGTGAAGACGTACTTCAAAGTTTCCTTAGAGAAGATACCATCCAAATTGATGAACTTAGATACTTTATTTGACATGATTAAGGATATGAATTGATTGAATGGAATAAATAGTTATATCAACGTCTTCTTCTTTTTGTATTTCCAACTTTTTGAGGGAAAAATTTATTTTTTTGGATTTTCGTTTCGGTAACCAAATTGACAGTGTTGTTATGGATGGGATGAGACCGATCCAGAACAAAGGGGACAGATATAATTAAACAAGATAGGAGATTACTAGTTGGGGTATGAGATCAATTTCAGAATTCCCCATATACAAAGTACCTTTTACATGTATAATTCACAATTCTAACTCTTGTTTCCCCCACAAACTTGTCGGAGACCATATGGCCGCCGCCATTTCTACATATTATACACTACTATTTTTTCCCTTAGTCAAACAAACCTTTGACTTTGTAAACACCTTGAGTAGGGCCTATCACATCCTGTGTTGTCAGGTCTGGGTCTGCATCTGGATCTGGATCAAGGTCTTGTTCAATGTTGCGGTGGCTGGAATTGAACTTGTCGATGGCATGATTAAATCGGACAAACTCATCTGTCTGATTTCTAACGTACGCAGAAGCGGTTTGATCTCTAACCAGTGATGGTGGTTCACGAGGATCGTTCCACAGTATTGACTGCTCCATTTCAGCTTCTTGTAACATCTCATGGTTATTGGTATTGTCAACAGCTTGTGATTGGGCGTCTTTCAATAACGGCAGTAAATTGAATTTTCTTCTATTATTAGAAACCATCGATGTGGCCGTTGAAGTCTTCTTCTTTTTCGTTACAAGGTCATCGTCAGCATCATCGTTATCATTTGGAACAAACAACGACTCATGAGATCTCTTTGGTGGCTTAATTCCCGGAACACCACGATCTGCCTCAGTAGTGTCAATATCATTCTGTAAAATTTGCAAATTGGGTATCACAATATCCCTTTCGTGAATGTTTATATTGTCACCTTCAGAATCAGAGATAAGGATCAATTCGATTTTAAACAATTCAAATTCTTCGTTTGAATTGTCTAACGTGTTCGTTACCAGCTTACCAGAATATGCATTGGGAACTTCACACCTTCTCGATAGGAGTATAGGATAACCAGGATTGTTGAAAAGAACTTCAACAAAATTTTGAAGATGTTGCTGATTGTGATTTGATATAGAAGCATCCAAATTCCCATCCTTGGACAATGTTGTGGCAAAATTAATCGAATTTATCAAATTGATATATGTCTTAAAATCTTTCAATCGAAACACAACGTTCAACTTATCTTGATTTTCCTCTGCATCATCGGGGAAATTGTCGCCCAATATGTCATTCAAGCTAAGCCCTACAGTCAAAGACATGGGTTGTCTCAATGCTTGAGATTCCTTATTTGAGTTCCCTTTACCACCTGTCAACAATTGTTGCTTATTGAAACCTATTAAATTGAGTTTTCTGGACAGCCTCATCACTTCAATTTTGAAATCTTCTATAGCTGGGGGAAACATGTCCAAAAAATTCTTCAAAATGGATGTTTCCATCATTAAATAATGTATTCTATCCTTATCATGTTGATCTTGTAATTGAGTCATGAAAAGATTCTTGTATTTGGAATCAATCTTCAAATCAAAGCTATCTTTACATCTAACAAAATTCAAAGAGTAACTTTTCTTCAAATTGTCCTTTGCCATGATCTCTATGAATAACTTGTTTCTAGATCTGTTCACCCTTCTCAGACTTGAAGACTCGTTAATGGTAAATTTGAAAAACTCGACATCATCATTCCCCATTCGATAGTTTCTGAAAATGAGAGCCAATGGTTTGGAATTGATCAATATGCTGATATCGTCATTCGATTGTAAAGTGAAGTTTTTGAAAAACTTTCTTGAGTTGAAAGCAACACTTAACAATGACGTCTTTGTGGTGTTTATCGATGAAATTGTAACTCGATCCTTATTGAAGTGGAGCCGTACAGTATCCGATATGGTGGATAAAGAGTAGATGACTTTGGTCCATAGCACCTGGTACTCGGCAGAGTATATCGAAGCTTGGAAACTCATCTCAACATCTCTTTTTGATCAAACTCGTCCCTTCTTCCTGTTGTTCTTGTCAAACACAAAAAACTCAAAAAAAGACAAAAAAAAGTTGAGATTTCGAAAAAATAAAAGAACAGTGGAAAACGCATCAAAAGTGGATTATAAGCTTGAACATCTTACCAGATAATTGATTTACGACTTGCAATATAGAATGTCCTTGGTCGATGTCACTAGTGACCAATTCAAATCAAGGCTAAGGCCTTTCGGTATAAGCTTTGAGAAATCATTATCCGATCTTATCAAGGGTATTCGAGCCAACAACAGTGACAAACAAAAGCTTTCTCAGTTTTTCAATAATTCCATTCAGGAATGTCGGAATGAATTGAAATCAAATGACATGCAATTGAAATCAATGGCCATCTTGAAATTGACCTATTTGGAAATGTATGGCTTTGACCTTCCCTTCATGAATTTTCAAATCTTGGAAGTGATGTCATCCCTGAAGTTTCAACAAAAGAGAATTGGATATTTAGCAGCGATACAAATTCTTGCCAGAGAAAATAACGATGATGTGCTAATGTTGATGACAAATCTTTTGAAGAAGGACTTGAATTCGTCCAATCACGTTGAAGTGGGATTGGCGATAAGTTGTTTATCTTCTATAGTTACGAGAGATTTAGCCCAGGATGTCATTGATGATTTGATGAAAATGTTTTCTCATTCCAAACCATTTATTAAAAAGAAAGCCATCTTGGCCTCTTACAAAGTCTTTCTTAAATACCCAGAATCATTGAAATTGAACTATGAACGGTTAGTGGATAAATTAGATGACAGCGAAGATATATCAGTTGTCAGTGCTACAGTTAATGTCATCTGTGAGTTGGCCAAGAAACAGCCAGCCAATTATATCGAGTTAACACCCAAATTCTTCGCACTATTAACAAGCTCATCAAACAACTGGATGATAATAAGATTGTTGAAGTTATTTTCCTCCTTATCTCTTGTGGAACCAAGGATTAAAAAGAAGTTACTACCAGCTGTTGTTGAATTAATGACAAACACCAAAGCTTCCTCCTTGATGTATGAATGTATCAATTGCATATTAGCGGGAAACATGTTGTCTTCAAGCGACAAACGAGTTTCTGAATTGATGGTGGAGAGGTTATTAAGTTTTGTCATCACAAAAGATCAAAATTTGAAATATGTTTCCATATTGGCCTTCATTAAAATTATAAACATTCAACCAGAGCTCATTAAAAAGCATCAGATACTTGTTCTTGAGTGGTTGAAAGATGAAGATTTGACAATCAGATCCAAGTCTTTACAACTTGTTGACGGACTAATAGATAAATCCAATATAATGAGCGTTGTCTCCAGCTTGTTGATTCAATTGGCAAATGATGAAACTTTACCATCAAAGTACAAGTTCAAGGTGAGCCAAAAAATATTGTCGATATGTGCATCAAAGAATTTTTCCATGATTCCTAATTTTGATTGGTATTTGGCTACTTTGAAAGATTTACTTCATCTAATGAAGTTTGATTCCAGAATAATGTATGAAATTAGTAATCAATTTTCCTACTTGGGGTTGAGAGTCCCCTCCATTCGGTCAACTTTGGTTGAGATATCATCCGAGATGATAATGGATGAAACCTTACCTCTCAACGAGTGGTGGAACAATTGTATTTGGTGCATTTCAGAATATTTGGAGGATTACATAGAGGAACAAGAAGAAGAATCAGACCTGAAACAGGAGGTTGAAACTGTCATCAAATTTCTAATTGCAGAATCTACATACAAGTCTTTAATATCGGCAGAGCTTTCAGAATCCATATTGCCCATATATATTTCCTCACTTTTCAAAATATTTGTCAAATTTATAAACATGGATGCTGATGAGTTTTCAGTTTGGAATTATGATTACTATACAGTAATCATCAATTACACCTCTGAGATCATAAAATGGTTGGAGCAATCGCAATATTCGTTCAATTTTGAAATTCAAGAGAGATCAATTGCTTGTATTGAACTACTCAAAATATTAAAAGAGTCATTGGAAAACAACCTAGTACAAATTTCAGAAACCAACATACTGACTGTTTCCCCACCATTATTTTTAACTCAAGCGCTCCCTCAATTGCACAACTCATACGAATTAAAGCCAATTGCTCAGGGGTTACAACAACGTCTTGACATTCCACAGGGATTAGAGATGGAAGAAGTTATTAACGAGACTGCCTTCAATACCCTTATTAAAGTTGAACAGTTGGAAAGTCTGTCTGATGAGGAAAGCTACTACGGGGATGAAGAAGATGCAAAATTACCCGATGATGGACATAGCGACGGGGGTCAGACCCTTATAGAATTGGAACTGGATGACTCTGATGCTGTCGCCAGGAGGAAGAAGGAAAGATTAGAAGAGTTGAAATATGATCCATATTACATTTCATCTGAAAAAGCTACGGGACCACTCGCTGACTTGAAGTCAGATGAACAACAAAATGAAATTGACTCGAGGAAGAAAGACAAGAAGAAAAAGAAGAAGCATGCTAAAAGGGAAAATATTACAATATTGGAGGAGGAAGATGTAGTGAATCCTCAAAGAACAAATCGCACACCACCACTTGTCTCAATGCCATCATACCAGACATCAGGTAAGTTGAAATTTAAAATGGATGATTCTCAATTGGTGGGATTTGATTTGAAGGCAGATCCCTCTTCAATAAATGGTGAGGAGTCCACTGGGGAATATGAGGTTGAAAAGCTTAGAAAAGAGTTAATGAAATCATCTATAGACGCATCAGATGATCAACGGGTTACACATAAAAAGAAAAAGAAGAAGTCATCCAAATATGCTGATGCTGTTGCTGGAGACGAGACAAAGGAGGAGAAGAAGAAGAAGAAGAAGAAGGCCATCAAAAAGAGAAAAGCAGTGATCAGTTAGGATTACCCAATTAGGAAGTATTGCCCGCGCCCATCCCCGGTGTCTCTTTAATTAATTAATTAATTTTTTTTTTGGTTTTTTCGTTTTAAAGAATTAAAGTAAGAACAAGATATTGTAAGCCATGAAGAGCAAGAGCAATATAAGTATACCTGAAGTGTTTGAAGTGTAGGGTATGTTTCAAATTCAATTTGATCGGGTGGGAAAACCTGAAGGCAAACTGAGTATCAAAAGGGCTCGTGTATCAACCACATGTTTTAGTTGCCGTCGGAAAAAAGTCAAATGCGATAAGAGGAAACCGTGCTCAAATTGCATCAAAACCGGTCATCAAGATGACTGCACGTATGAATTGATAAAATGGGCAAATATCAAGTTGGATGGCCATGGAGAAGTTACGAAGGAAACAGAATCGTCAAATACTGTTCCCAAAATTGAGTTGAAGGGGTCCAAGAAACGAACTGATAGCACTTATGTTGGAAGATTGGAGAAAGAAGTTAAAAAATTAAAGCTGCAAGTGGAGCGAATGAACTCGAAATCAATTGAAAATGATTACGCTTTACCCCTAGATCATCCTTTCGTAGATGAGGCCAGAACCATAAGCTTCTATGATGGCTATAATCTGGTTCAATTACTTCAAGGTCAATATTCAAACCATGGACCGTATAACTGGTGTACAATCATTAAAAAGGATAAGTTTCTTAAAATTGGGTGGTATGCCCTCTTCATTACACAAGAAAAGCGGTTGAGAGGAGCTTCTGGGACAGGTGATCTCCAATTTTCAAATAGTTTTTTGCCATCAGGTTATTTCTTTCGTAGCTCAACATTTGCCACGAAAATAATGAAACAGGAAAAGGAAGACAGAAGCGCTTTTATGAAAACCATAGGAGATTATACGAAGAAAAATGAAATTTTAAAAGCGGTGAAGATCCATGATGGTGCTGATCATTTAGAATCTCAGGTCAAACAATATTTGTTAAGTGTTCTTCCCAAAAAAAAGACTTTTTGGATCTGTGTAATACGATTTTTCCGGTACTGCTACCCCTTTATGCCTTATTTGGATCAGGCAGATTTCATTGATGATGCTAGTGTCATTCTTGAGGCCACCAATTTTGCTGATGAGCCTTTCGAGAAAATTGATCTCAAGAATGAAAAGGATTATTTTAAACTCGCAACGATGTTATTGGTTGTGGCTTTGGGACAATTGAGTTTGGGCACTTTGGAGGAATCCCCAAATGCATCGAATGATGATCTCTATTTGCGTGAAAATCCTGTTGGGTTGGAAGTTGTAAGAGCTGCTCATCGTTGTGTTCACCAATTTCTGACATCAATTACCAGCAGCTTACCGGCTCTTCAAAGTATCTTGTATTTAAGACTTTATCAACGATACTCTGCTGAAAGTGGAGAGTCTATTGACCCAAGCACTAGGATATTGAATGGAATGATTTTACAAATGGCGTTATCTTTGGGATTTAATCATGGGATTCAAGATATTTCAAAACTTCCACCGAAACAGCAAAAGAAATTCAATTTGAGAGCTAAAATATGGATGGGTATCAAGTCACTTGAATTTTACCAAAATTATGCGCTTGGAAATTCCTCTTCAGTGGTTATCGACACTTCCGAAAGCTTATTTCCTGAAAAACCAACTGAAGATAACAAAAATGCTTTCGATATAAAGTTGGATACTGTTTCGTATGAAAAGCAGATGCTCAACTCCAAGATGGAAAGCGTTGTCATCAAGAATTTATCTTGCACTTTGGATTTGAAAAAGAAAACAAATGTCGTCAAATTAATTGCAGGTCTTGAAATTGTGGAAAGGTTTTTGAAAGACAATTATGGAACTTTAGATGAAATTCTACTGAGAAAGACAGATGCAGATAGCACGAGTAGAATTGCCTTTTATTTTTCCAAGCTGTCCGACTTGGCCACCTTTTTGAGTGTTTCAACCCTTTGTTTCGTTATAAGAAATCACATATTTCTTCTGTTTGAGGCTGATGATGACCCTAAAATGGCACTTTATTATTTCAACAAATTGTTTCAACAGAGTAACGAATTCTCGGAAGCCTTTTATTATATAGTCCATCATGCTTCAGAATGTTTTGAAGGGACGTTTCAATTTGCTATTGTTCCAAGCTTGGAGATGGCTAACCATAGATTTAAGTTGGTTACATGGGCTGCTCTTTATAGGATTATTCTTCATAAGGCAAATTTGCTTTTGCAAGGTGAGTTGCCCGATGACTTGAGAGTTGAAATCGATAGTTGTATCAAATTATGCGTCTCCATTTCTCAAATACAATTGATAACATTGGACAAATTAGCAACAAAATATTACTACGCGTGGAGGATGGGGAAAGCTCACTTGGCAATACATTCACTTTTGTTTGCACCGGCAGAGAAAGGCGAATTGCCCACCGAGCCTGTACCGATTCCTGAAACCGGAAAGAAAGGGCTTCAAATGAAATATGACGAAGACGGTATCACTCCATTACCAGGTCGCTCGTTCATTACAGGTTTCGACCGCAGAGATTTCAAAGAACTCTACATCATGATGAAGTCTGCAGTTGATTACGGCCTGTCTCAAAATTTTATAAAACAGTTTCAAATGAATGAGGATTATTCGGTCGCATCAAGGACGACCAACGATTTTGGCGATAACTCTATATTATACGACTTCGAGACATTGACCTCTGTAGAAGCTGACACATTTTGGAGCGACCTTCTTCTGAAAAATTCAGGATTCGAAGTTGATGCAGTTGCGATGAATTTTGCATCCGATGGTGCAGATCCGAGCAGCTTGTATTTTCCAGAGCTTTTTTCTTCTTGTCCAATGGAAAATCCCACAGATCAGGACGCTTGGAGCGCGGTCGCTGGAGGAATGGATGTTTGTGATCCGAATCTTCATCGGATGGCTTGATAAGAAGCATTATCTTTTATAGTACGAGTTTTCGTCGAGACGATAACGCAAAAAAATAAAAAAAAAAAAACACATAAAAAGATGGAATTCTACTTGTAGTTGATAACGAAGTCATAACACAGCACCATGGAAAACTCTAGTACGAAGAAGAATGCTCGGACTTCGAAATCTCAATCTGTTAGAAAGAGACACCGGGTGGCCATTGTATGTGTCAATTGTCGGAGAAAGAAAATTAAGTGTGATAAACTGAAACCTGAGTGTGACAACTGTGTCAAATCAAATTTGAAATGTCAATATCAAGATTTGGTTTGGGCAGCTTCTACCATGGTTGACGATGACGGCAAGATGTCGTCATACCATGATTATGGTGGTCAAAATACGTTTATCGTTAGCAAAGATGGGTTGGTGCCATACTGCGAGAAGAGCTCTAATAAAGGTGAGCTGGAGGAACAGTTAGAGTGCAGCCGGCATCCCAAGAAGAGCACATCTCCCTTTAAACAAGAACTACCGAGTGGGATGCCAGATTTGGATGTCAATGAGACGATGGACTTCTTCGAGGGAACTATATCCACTGATGAAATAGTCAGATCAGGCCCGTTTTCTTGGGTTATATTCGCTTCAAAAGATCGTTTCATCAGGTTTTTATGGTTGAAAGCATCCCAGACAAAGCAACGTCAGGTGTTATATCTCAACGCTGGACCCAGTGAACATTCAATAAATGAGGAAAAACACACACAGGATCATTATCCGAATTTCAAAAATTTGAAGCAAAAGGGTCTTGTGCCCTCATATCAACCTATACCTACAGAACAATTGAATAATGTGATATTGAAAAGTTTGCCCACAAAGAAAGCGTTGTGGATATTGGTCCCTCGATTTTTTGAGTATTTATATCCATATTTCTCGTATCTTGATTGGAATCAGTTTATCGATACGATAAAGAAATGTTTGAATACACATGAGAAAGATCTCAAAGACGAAAGGTTCACAGCTGTTACAATCACCAAGAAGTCATCATTATGTCATTTAGCAATGCTTTTTGTGGTTTTAAGGTTTGGCTATCTATCTTTATGCGAGGAGCTGGTAGAATTCAGTGAAGAACGCGAATATGTCTCCAAAAGCCCTATAAGTGTGAAGTCCGTTAACACAGCCCAAATATTGTTGAATCAATTCAACATTTTTGACAAGCCCCCTTTAGAATTACTTGAAGCTTACATTTATATGAGAACTTACCATCACTATTCTCCTGAGCAAGGAGATAATACCGGTATAGCAGATTCAACTGTTTATAACGGTATTGTTGTATCCTTGGCTGTCGCGTTAGGTCTCAACCGTGATCCTGGTACAATTGAGCAGTTCAAAAACGATATAGAGCATTGCAATTTGCGAAGAAGATTGTGGCATTTTGTGGCTATGTTTGACTTGTATCAATCAGTATCATTGGGAAGGCCTGTTGCTTATAACGCAGGAGATCATGATGTTAAATTTCCCGAGTTGCAAGGGGATGACCTTGATTCTTGGGAAAATCGCGTGACATTGGGGTTTAAAGCCTATTGTGGTGGGCATAATATAGTTTCCGAGACTGCTGCTTTGCTGGCAAATGCTAATAATGTCAACGTTTATGAGCTCATCAGAGGAATTGAGAGAGTTGAGGAGTTGAAAAATAGTAGATTCAAATCAATGGCTGATATTATTGGCGACAAAACTGATTTGAATGGGGAGCCACATGTCAGATTGAAAAAGGTGGTGCAATTAATCAGATACGTATTCTTGAACACTTTTTGTTTTACTGCTGAATACAACGTGTTTCTTCACTTTGAGAACTCTTCAAAAGAAAGAACAAATTTGGCCAGATATTATTTATCAAGGATAGTGAACAGAAGCAATGAGACCATGAATAGCTTACCTTCGTTGATGACAAGAGGTTCAGAATTTTTTGGGTACGGATTAGATATCATTCAATTTCCAGCCACGCTTCTTTCTTTGCATAAAGCTCTTCAAGTTCAAACTTCGTTGAGTTTGAGGTGTCAACATTTGATGAAATTGATAACTTTGAAAGAGAGCTTTGGGAAACTGACTAGGCCTATAGAGCAGAATAGAAGAATTCAGCGGTATTTGAAATTCATTATCAGATCAATTTCCAAAAAGTTGGAAAACTATTTGGAGAATCTCGATCATGCTTGCAAGACGTATCAATACGCATGGCGGTTGAAACGGCCTCATACATTGTATTGGTTGATAACCAGCCAGGACTGTTTTGATATCAAGGAAGGACAAATAGTTGCGACAGATATCGATAAATTTGAACAAAGAAAACCGGATATTCCGCAAACAAACATTTTGCATGGTATGTCCTTGGATGAATTAATGACCTTATATCCTATATCTAACAAGGAGGTGGAACTTCTTACAAAGACTCGGAAACTGGAATTTGGAAAAATTGACGACACGGCACCGGTATCCCCTTCAGTTAAGGATGAAAGATCTCCTAGTATCTCAAATTTGTTGAATCATGAAAAGAGTGATAGTGGATCAACGGATTCATCGTCTACATTTTTGAAATCACCAAATCTCACGAGTATGAAGTCAGTGGTTGATCCCAGTGTAGACGAAAATTGGATCAAAATGTTATACACAGACCATGTCCAACAAACCGATTTTTCAGATTACTCATTTCAATATCTGGAAGATCCAAATAGACTGCAGCAACCAACAGCAGCAACTGCCATCACTTTTCCAACTCTCCCTCAACAACAAGAAAATATTCCAAACAATGATGGAATTACAGGTCAAATTAGCAATACTCAGCCAGCACCTGTTCACCAAACCGAGCACGCCCTCCACAATCACTTCCAACAGCAGCAACATCAGCAACATCATCATCATCATCATCATGTACATCCTGCAGAGTACAACATGCCCCAACATATCGCAGTGCTGCAACCAAGCTCAGGTCTCGTTCCTCCTCAAAACAATATGAATTTCCCAGAAAATCACGTAATGATGTGCGACAACAATATGATACCAGGCCCACAGGCTCACCTGCACAACAACAGACAAGTGAACCATCAGCCATTCGAAAATTCACAGCAGAATGGCTCCATTGAAGTGCATGAGTTTTTCAGCTTGATCGGTGCCGGTGGTTTCAACACAATAGATGAGATGTTTGGATCCGTTGAATTTTATGACAAGCCTTTATGAATTATGTACCTTTTAGAACTATCGAATACTGTATATACTATACCGAAGATGGTGTAGAACCGCTCGGAGATATACACTTGACTTAAATCCACGACAAAATGCGAAACAGTAAAAAAACATCAGAAATGATTTTTCTTCTCAAATTCTGCTGTACTAGAGAGCACAACAAACCGGTGACTATCGCAATTCAGATCAGTAGGATTCAGGATATCAATCAATACCATAGGCGGAACTTGTGCAGGAGATATGTCGAGTGAAGAAAGGCCCCAGAGGAAGCGGTTAAGAGTGCCAATCTCGTGTGAGACCTGTAGGAAGAAGAAGATCAGATGTGACAAAGGCCGGCCATCATGCAAAAGTTGTATCAAGTCCAAAACAGCTTGTCTTTACCAAGAAATGAAATTCGACGGATCAGGGAAGCAGCTTAATAATATTTTGAACTTGGGGTCTTTTGTGCCCAGACAAAGCGACGTTTCTCATGGAAAGGGTCAAACGATCAAAATGGAAGGCCCATCTACTTATACATTCGATGTTGATAAAGATCAAGGTAAAGTACCCTTGACATTGACACCTCCAAACCCGGTCAAACTTGAACAGGTCTCGGAAAATGATACTGCTATCAAGGAAGAGTTGGCTCTGTTGAAGAGCAAGATCAAATTGTTGGAGTCATCTCTACATGATAAAAGCAAATTTCTTGTCGGTGAAAGAGGCAGCAGCATGACACAAACGTACTCGGAAAATGAAACGATTAATTTCTACGACGGCTATTCCCCCTTACAGATAAGTGAATCGAGAGTCTTCAATCATGGCCCACTATCATGGGTCACTTTGGTCAAGAAAGACATCTATGTCCGATGTTTATGGATACAAGTTTTGAGCACGAACCGGTCATCGTTGATCTTGCATTCGACTGTGAAGAATGTCGAGGATGATGTAAGGGATGCAGATGATACACTCCCCAACGAGCTTGATGCCGAGAATAAGGAAAAACAATACAATAGAAAGTCCATTGGTTTTACTACAAATTACAGACCAGACACGGAATTTGGCACGATTCAACTTATATTGAGAATCTTACCACATAAAAAATACATATGGGCCTTGATTGATAGATTTTTTGAGGTTGTTTATCCTTTTATGCCATACTTGGATTATGACAATTTTATCAGACAAATAGTGAAAATCATTGGGGAGAGAAGCACAGAAAATGTGAAAATTATTCAATTGGGAATTGATAAAAGATTGGATTTTGCCTTGGTTGGTATTCTCCTACTTATTTTGAGATTTGGATTTTTGTCCCTTCAAAGTAATTGCGATTCTCAACAAAAGATGAATCTTGAAATGAGTGGTCTTCTGGATCAAGACATATCTGTGGATTTCCCTACCGCTGCTCAATATTGTTTGAATCAATTTCGAATACTTCGAAGTTCGAATTTGGAAATTTTGCAATGCTCATTATTCATGAGAATTTATCATAGGTATTCTCCGGAAGATGGTGATGGGGCAGACGCTGATTCCCAAATTTATAATGGGATGCTTTTCCAAATGGCAATATCAATTGGTTTAAATCGAGATCCAGAGGAGCTTTTGAAGCCATCAGTGAATCCAAAACTTTGTCAACTCAGGAGAAAAATTTGGTACGCAATATTGCAACTTGAAACATATCATAGTTTAGTTCTTGGAAGTCCATCATACACCAAAGTTCAATCATCAAATATCAAGTTACCAGAATTAAATTCTTTGGAGTTCAACAGCCCTACAGAAGAAACCGAGCGCTTTGTTATTTTTTGGATCAAAAAATATAGCATTGTTCGCCCATTTCTCAGTCGAATCAACGAATTGGTGCTCAATTTGAAAGGAGACACCAAGATTTCTGATGTTGTTTCCTGCTTGAAAGAAACTGAAGAGGTCACCGATAACTCATTTCATTCCCTTGATTATGTTTTGAAATTACCCGCAAATACTTTGTCCTCCTCCCTTCATAAAGTGCGATCAATTCAAAGTTATTTGGAATCTATTTCAACAATGCTTTGTGTTTATTTCCATTTGTTTATTCATTATGATATATCTCGGGAAAATCAAACTGCTTTATACTATCTACGGAAGATAACTCATCAAAGTACAGAACTTTTTTGTGGATTCACAAAAGTTGTAAACAAATTGCACAAATATGTTGGTTATGGTTTCGATTTCTATTTAACACATACCCTATTAATCACCATGCATAGAGCTATTCAAGGCCAATTTTCACTTTTCGTGAGATTGTGTCACTGCAGTCTTCTTTTAATGATACAAGGAGATCCTTTGATGATAGGTGCATCGATCATAAAAATGAAAAATGTCATCACTAAAACGCTTGCATCATATTTGAAAGAATTGAAAAAATTGACACCCAAATACTATTATGCGTGGAAAATGTTCAAGGCTCAAAATCTGATTTATCAAATTATGACCTCCGATCAAATTTTCAAAATTCAAGATAATAAGGTTGTAACTAACCAGACCAAAATAGTGGTGGGTGATATTCCTCAATACTCAATATTGTCTACGTTGAGTGTTGAAGAATTACAATCTATTTATCCGCTTGACAATGAAGATAACTTCATTCCCACCTCTTATCAAAAGACATCGTTTTCAGCACATACACCAACAGCTTTATCACATATTTTGAACGCAACACCATCGACTACGTCTCCTTCTGTATCGTTGTCACCGGACCATATTCACCAGGATTTGATGACTAATTCTACTTCTAAAGAAGTTGATGATCTTTGGCTTTCCTTGTTGAATAAGAAAAAGGAGAATGACATCGATGAAAGTATAACATATGCAAATCGTCTTCTGCAAATGCAGATGATTCCTGATCTGGATCAGCAGCGTCAATTTCAACAACCAGATTTTTCCTCTTTGCTCGAAATGAACTCCCTTTTCCCCAAACCCGCACAGGCTCAATTTGATGTGGCAAACACAACAACCCCTGGAACTGCAAACCGTTCCTCCTCACGATTTGGTGCGCCTTCCAGCAAGAATGCCGCTTCGAGTCAACTACCACAGGCTAGCCAGTTGTCAGATCAGTCACAGCCACAGTCACAGCCACAGCCACAGACCCAGCCACAGCCACATCAATCATCTTCTCAGGCTTTCCAGTATGATCTGCTTAGTTTAAACGGTTTATTGGAAGGTCAGTTGAATTTCAACCAGTTGTTTGGCACTCCAGAATCCCCCTTCAATAACTTTTTATAATTCTTCCAGCTAAAAATATTCGTGTACATTTTTTTAATAAAAATTCAAAGGACATCATATATAACCTTCCTTGTAATCATCCTAATCCGTGTCATCTGACTTGTACTGCCATTTCATTGATGGATATATACAATATAGTGCCAAAAACAACACACCACCAAAAAACAGGGGCTGCCTCTCCGGGGAATTAAAGTTTCCTCAGCTCAACACTTCTCATCTTTCCTGTGGTAACATTAAGAGTTTAAGAACATGTCCAATTCGATGAGGCAAAGACTTTCTGCAATGGAAGATGTCACGGAAAATACCGAGTTAATCCAGAATGACAATCAGCAATCTGGGATAACTACGGAGTCTATCAAAAATATTCTATATCACTGGGACGAGATACCGGAATGGCAGAAGGATAATCACTATATACATAATGGATACGTCAGGGAGACAAATTCTTTTCAAAGATGCTTTCAGTCGTTACTTTATCTTCACAATGAATCCGTCAACATTTACACACATTTGATTCCTGGAATTTTGTTCTTCTTGCTACTTGTTTATTCAGTTTTCTACCTTTTCCCCATACCCATCTATGAGACCACTTCATTCACAGATTATTTCATGATTGGATTATTTTTATTCGGTCTGAGTGCATGCTTGACTTTATCATCTATTTTCCATTGTTTTAAATCTCACTCTTTGAAAATATCTGTTGTGGGAAATAAATTGGATTATTTAGGCATTGTGATATTGATCGTTACTTCGATGGTTGGTATTATTTATTATGCCTTTATGGACTCAAAAATTGCCGGGTTGTTTTTCAATTCATTGACTTTGGTTTTTGGTACTCTCTGTGCTATTGTGAGCTTAAAAGATGAGTTTAGGAAGCCTTCTTTACGGGGAGTGAGAGCAACGATGTTTGTTATATTTGGCTTGAGTAGTGTTTTGCCGATTTTATATGGTGGTTACAAATATGGATTAGAAGAGGCTTGGAGAAGGTCCGGTTTAGGATACGTCTTGTTAGAACTGGGATTTTACATCTCGGGCGCTGCATTGTACGGATCAAGAGTTCCAGAAAGGTTTGCTCCAGGGAAGTTTGACTACTTTGGGAATTCTCATCAAATTTTCCATGTATTTGTTATTATTGCAGCCTGCTGCCATGGAACTGCCTTATTAGAAAGTTATAACTACTCTCATACACATGTGTTGGGTTGATATATAGATATGGTTCAAAACACGGCACCACCACAAACAAATAATCCTTCTTGATTTTTGATACACCAGTTGACTATTTTTTTGCAACTTTTCATTAAGATCTGCTTATCAATTATCCCGTCATTTGTAATGAAGTATAACTCATAACTCTTGGTGATCAATACAAATCCCAATACATCTTTCCTCTCTCCAATATCAAACTTCAAATATGAAACGAAATTTGAGCGGGTAACTTGACTGTTGTAATGGTTCAAGACCAACGTTTGCAATCTTTTGTACATGTACATCAACTTTGAGTGCTTCTCACCCATGTCTTCCAAGCCAGAATTGTCAACTTCAGGAAACACGTATTGAAGATGGTTTTTAGATTTATATGCAAAATGTCTAATCAACGGCGTGGGGAGATCAACATTGATCAAAATTTTGGATCTGGATGTGTATAGAGATTTGAAAAGTTCTTTAAATGTGCTTGGTTGATTGTTCAAATCCGCGATGATTTTATTGGTAGTTTCTCTCATCTCGAAGAATGCAGACTTGTCGGCAGATATTAAAATAATGGCCATCTTGTTCTTATTGATTTGTTCTTGGTCCAATTCGAAACTATCAACGTAATCTTTGCATTCACCAGTACAATTCTTTGTCAAGTCGACAAACTTGATAAAACTGTACAAGAACCCATTTAAATTGAATTTAGGTAAACAAGTCGGTACCCAAAATTCCTCCTCACTGAAGGAATCGTTGCCGGAAGATTTGAAAGTATTTGTGTTAAAAACCATCTCAAAAAGCAATTGCAAGTCAGAAGTATGCAATGAATGCCTTTTCGGTCTCAACACGGTTATCAATCGGCCCCTTGGGGCCACAATTAACCCGTATAGTAATTTTGGTGACCTGTTGGACAAGAGAAGCTTTTCCAAAGCTGTTCTTATTGTGCTCTTCAATTTTATAGCTTGTAATCCTCCAATGATCAAACCGGGGTTGAAACTATTGGACAAATCATTACAGATAGAATCCAAACAAGCTAAATCGGATCTCCCAAGTAATTTCCTCAAATCATAATTTTCCCGTTTGGCAAATACTCGATTAATGTGAGGTTTGGACAATGTTACCAATAAGAAATTGTAAAGAAATTGCAATTGTTGTAAAAGTTGCAAGTCAGACTCCTCATTGGATGAAACAGCCATGAGTATAATGGGAGATTGGTTGTAAAAAGTGAATCGTGTGTTATTAGAAGTGACAAACGACCTCAAGTTATCATCGTTGTTTTCCCTGAAATAGCTCATGATGGTTTGAATAATACCCATGTATCCAGCAATAATCTCATCTGATCCATGCATCGAGTATATGGGCTTACCAGCGGAAGAGAGTATAAAGAAGTGTTTCTTAAATGTCAAGAATTCTTCCAAGCTGTTGGTGTTGTCAGAAAACTCATCTGTTGTCGGTATATCGAAATCATCTAAGAAATCATTTTCAAGACTATGAACCGATTGCTTGAGAATGCTTCTATCGTCACGGATCAAGTCATCAATGGTACTACCCATGTCATCGTCCGTGTCCTCATATATTTTCAAAGTGGGCACACTGCTTCTTCCTGTAGAGTTCGACACTAGATTATACAATTCATTCAGCGGAAACTCCTCTTCAAAAATTTCAGCGGGCCTGGCATCCATAGTCAAGGTACTCGTGCCGTCAGCCAACGAAAGTGATGTTGTTGGCTTGTTACTGGGTATAAAATCGGGAAGCATCAACGAATCTCGAGACAATGAAACTACCGATCTTCTTTTCGACAATTGTGGCCTTCCATTTGATTCAATAGCGCTTTCATAACTTCTAATGTAATTATCATCAATGTCTGAGGGAGGGCTGCTCATTTGTTGCAGACAAGTGTAACTTGGTAAACGATTGTAATCAAGAGTCTTCTCAGCTCTCTTGTGTTCCTTTAAATTGTGTTATATTTTTTTTTTCTCTGGCGTTTAAAGGATAACAAAGTATATGTCTATCGATAGATATACATATATATATATTGAGAGAGAGAGAGAGAGTGTGTGTGTGTGAGTGAGTGTGAGAGAGCGATATGTCTGTTCCATCGGGGAGTATACTACAGCAGGGAACATTCCAGCTGAATAGAGAACGTAAGGCTTCCGTGGCGAACTCTATCAAATTCAATCATACAAGGTCATCCAGTAAGTCTTCGATAGATGAAGAGCTCTTCCAACCTCCAATACGAATAATGAACAGAGAACGTGGCTCATTTGAATCACTTTCAAGCAATCGAAACAACATCTTGGATGATATCGAGGGACAACAACAGAATCAACAACCGAGAGCTTCCACGTTTTTCTTCAAGAATTTGAACAACTCTTCCAGCACTTTAATTCCATTGACGAGAACTGTTTCTTTCAACAGCATCCATAATGGATCACCAATGACATCTCCTATGGAAAGTTCGAAATCGGGGTCTCTGAATGACTCTTCTAACAATGGTTCTTCAAAATCAAATAGATTGACCCGTCTTTTTGCTCCACTAACTAACAAGTCTGGAACTGGTGGTGATTCGAAGCCAAGTTCAAGAGGTTCTTTCCCTTCAAACAGGTCATCACTTTCATTATCTGGTAATACCACCAATGGTGGTAAAACTGTGAGTAAACCGAATTTGTTACAACGTCAAATAAGTGTGACTCGTTCAATTAAGGAGAAGAGAAATGTTAAAAAGCCTGTTGACTTGTCGATTCAAACTTCAAACTTGGCACCTTCAGCAAGGGAGAAAGGTAACAGTATTGAATTGAAAGATGCAGAAACATTGTCTGGTCTCCCAAATTTAACTGAGGCATTGAGTTATCTGAATTCTCTGAATTCTCTGCTTTCACCTCAACTCGTGTCGAATTCTTCATTGGCAAATGCTTCAAAATCACACAAGCACCACCATCTACATATAAATCATCACAACTTGTTGAGACCCAGAAATAAGGACAACCCATTATCTTCCTCATCATCTAACTCGAAGTTGATATCGGGCAATGGTGAAACTTTATACTCCTTTTCAATGTCAGGAGGAAATTTTTCCACTTCTGATTTACAAAGAACTTTCCAACAATTGGAATTGTTAAATTTCAAAGACTTGGACTTATTCGGGGACAAAGGAGTGATGGCTGATGAGTGTTACTCATTACTCAGTTTCTTGGTACTACCCATATTCAAAGGGGAAACCTTAAGAGTGCCCATAGAGGATTTGAACAGATTGGTACAATTGTTTTTATACTTGAGGATTCAAGAGTTCCATTCGTCTGCTACACCAACTAAGACATCTACAAATTTATCCTGGTCCCACCGTACGATACCGATTTTCGAAGAGATTCAAAGTCTTTTCGAACAAGGTTTCCAAAAATTCAATGAGCGTTATCTATCAAGCTTATCAAATATATCTACCGAATCCAAAGTTGTTAAATCTTGGAACATTTTCAGATCGAACATTTTGTTTTACTTGGAGGGAGTTTTTTTACCTTTACAATTGGAGTTACAAGGAGATGGAATCTTGATCAAACAAGAGAGTCATTATCAAATATGGCATGAATTGACAATGTTACAAGACTTGAGCGAATTATACATTAAGAGGTTAATCTTGATGGGATTTAGAGATACCGTTATAATTCCAATATACGAGGATGACGAAGAGGAAAACTGGATTCATGAGGATGCTCAAAGTGAAGACGATGAAGGTGCAAAAGAGCAAGAGAAAGTTGCAGTATTGCAACAGTGTTTTAGCATTTTACAAAGAATTGGAAGTAACGATAGTAGTCAGAACTTGATCGAAAGATTGTTGAAAGATATATTGGAGAAATCAACTGGATGAAAAAAAAAATGGGTTCTCATTTGTTCACAGTACCATCAATGATACTTTTCAATAAAATTTTCCGCATAGCGATACAATCGACATTTTTAATTTTGAAATCTAAGTTAAAGTCCAATCTCCAAGAGGAGCTTTTCACTTTGGCACCAATGAGTTCACTCACGACGAAACATGTGAGACAAAGAACGAAAATGCCACAATCGTACAGATTCAATTGTTGAGGTGTTTTCAAAGTCTTGCTCACAAGTTTGAATTTTTCCTTTTTAATAAGATGTGATATAATGATGCTGAAATTGAAACACAACAGTTTATTCTCTTCGATATTCAAGTTTGTCAAACTATCAAATGAATAAAGAGCTTTATCTAAGATTGATATTACTGACAATGACCAATGAGTGCCTCCATCGTTCAAGGGGAGTATTAAAAATTTACATTTTTGAAATTGTTCTGGGAACATTGATAACAAGCTCTTTGGATCACGAGTCACTAATACCAAGTAACATAGAGCAGGAGGTAGTAACAATATTGTATTTTCCGACAAGTTGTATTTTTGATAAAAGGGCTTTAATTGATATGTTTCCAAGATGTTATAGACATAGGTGATTATGTTATCATTGAGCCATTCTTGATCTTCCAAAGTGTATAAATCTTGTCTGTATAAAGATGTGTTGTGCAATTCAAAAGATTCTGGTAATTCTTCAATCATCAGGACCAATTCTTTCAAACGGAGATTGCTATTACTATTATTATTATTCGAGTCAGTTTTCAATCTTAAATGCTTCGGTAACTTTCGCTGTAGCCTTTTCAATTTCCTCAGCTCTTTTCTTTCCAATTTCCCAAGTTTCTGTTTCTTTGAAGGTTTAGACTCAGTCTGTGACACTTCACCACCTTCGTTATCGTCGTTATCGTCATTATCATCTCCATCATCATTATCATTATCATCATCGTCGTCATCGACATCATTACCGTCTTCTTCCATGGGTAATAGGTAATTGAACTGATTACTCCATTGCAATTGTTCAAACCCCACGGTGTTATTGGTGATTGTATAGTTCTGCTCATACTCTTCGTATTCGTCTTGCAAATGATACCCCTTCCGGCCAGAGAAACATGTCCGCAACATGTATACAATACAAGTGTCTCTAATAGTGAAATCTTGCAAACAAAAGACAACAGAAGAGAAAAAAAAGTTTAAATTTAATTATCAGCACAAGTGATTATAACACCATTAGGAGTATTGTAATATCATAAGAGATTGGGCTATCATGACCAGATCATTCTTGACATCTGATAATGTACCCTTGGGGTATACGACTCCTAAATTTCCATCTTTGTTCTGGCCCCTTGGGCCCAGCGAGTCACTGTACCATGCATCATTTCTATATTATACCAGAGACATATGGGTATTTACAGTGGCCTGGACGGTGATATTCTTTGCCGGTTTCCATCTGGCGGCCGGTGTGATGCTGTGCTTCAACAATTCAAGAAGGAGTATCCATGTTGGGCTATCGTATATTGTGATCTACGTGTTTTTGGGAAGCTTACAGGGATTCATCAGTGGTAGTGTTTGTGGTATAATGTGAGTATTTATGACGAGGCCTTTTTGATAAACAGAATTCAATTAGTTACTAACAACTTGATAATCAGTCTCGCTGAGATATACAAGAGTGGGAAATTTTCAATGTCTACGTGGATACCATTGGTATGGGCAATAATACAGATAATATTTGCCATCATAACGTCTTATTCGATGACTTCTGTGGCGTTGTGAATTTGTATAGAGACTTGTAAAAGTTATGTTAATAATACAACCACTTGTTTTTGCTAACCTTGATCATGTAATATAATGGGGGAAATGCTTCCGGTAAAAAATCCGGAGAGGGCAGCAGTCACTCAATTGAGGTATACAAAAGTGCAATGGGCACTGACAAATTGCAATTTGTGAACAAAAATGGGATTCCCATGAATATTAAATTAAGTAAAATTATACGATTCACTTATGAACCCCATTCATCTTTATATGAATAATTTAATGATAAAAAAGACAAAATAACCCGAACCCGAAAACAGAAAACTCGCCGTGGAAAAAATATTTAGTTGGTGTTGTATGTGTGTGTGTGTGTGTTGTAAGGTGTGAAACTGTAAAAGCAAAAAAATGTAATGGTTTGAAAGCATCTCAATTATGTAAAACGATTGACTCAGGCAATAATAAATTTATGTACAAGGTTTTGAATCATTTTGTTAAAAATGTATGCACGTTTGTTGTATGATTTTGAATATGCATTGAACTGATAATAAAACAGGCAAATGAAACTGTGTATCAATCTATTTTCCTGAACTCTCTAGATGCTGACTTTGTTCCTGTGACTCTTTCTGTTGACGTGATAAAGGAGAGTCACTGCTCAGAGAGTGATCAACTGGACATGGCACCACTTGGTTCAACAGCACTAAACCAAACAGAACGGCAAACGTGGTTGAAAACAAGGACTGAGTGAACCTGTTCCTTGTAGTGGCTTTAACAAACATAATATAATCGTCTCTCCTCGACTCTTTGCATACACTTCCAATTGTTGTTGTTGTTGCTTGGAGAACTGAAGAAGAAGAAATGAAAAAAACACAAAAAATTTTTGGTGAGATGTTTTTTGACGCTGTGCGCGCTCAGCCAATCACAGGTGCGCAATTAGACCGCCTTCCCGATTGGGGCAATGATTACCCGATATGGTCATCGAAGAACTGACAATTCTCTATATCGTAATGGTAATGGTAATTATCGACAGTGGTGGTGTTCTTAGGGTATGCAGGGTTGAGGACGTTTTGCAAATCATAAGTCAACAAATCACTGTAATTGGAATCGGTCTCTTTCTTGCCTTGCAAATTTTGTGTCAAGTAAACTTGTAAGAATTCTTGAATTTGTTCATCGTTTGTGATACTTTGCAATAATCTCAATTGCCTTGGGGTCAAATCATCGTGATACTTCAACTGTTCTTCGATGAAGAATTTGGTCAAGGCATAGTTATCGGCTCCATTGCTGAATAGGGAATTTTGTAACAAATGGTAGTACTCAACTGATGATAGTTCAATGTTGCGGCTTTTCAACAATTTGTAAAATTTTAAAGTGAAAATTTTGGCACTGTTTGACTTTGCAATGGCATGGATGAGAATTGGATGATTCTTGAAGATTTGGTCTTCTTTTCCAGTTTCATAGAGCGTTTTCAATAATTGAACCACTCCAGTAATGTTTGTGTCGTTATCAATTTTTTTGAAAATTGTGTAATATACAACATCCTCCACTTCTTTGGAAAATTGTAAACTTTGAGCTTGTTTAATGATAGCATTTATCAGACGGAGGGATCTTAAAAAAGGGTAACGTGGTATCAAGTTTTCAAAATCAATCTTGTCCAATTTGATATCATCAAATTTACTCAAATATGCCCAACCAGCTTTATAATTCTTAGAATTGCAATAACTTTCCAGGGCAATACTCAATTTTTCAGAATCCATCTTGGAGTGGAAATTGAATATCATTGATGACATCAATTTCAAAACTGTTTCAGAATCACCCAGCTGAGCAAAGACTTGTGCAAATCGACGTAATAAAGATCGAGCAAAAGAATGCTCATTATCCTTTACGTATTCATTATAACAGTATAAACATAACTGGTAGTCACCACCAATAGCAGACCCAACGATGATGGTTGATAAATCAAATGCCGGGACAAGTTGAAAATGATTTTCCAAAATTTTCAAAAACGCCAACACCTGTTTGTAATCCAGCCTACTTAAACTTAACGATATCAACGGTATGATTTTCAACTCTCGTAAAACTTCGGTGGATTTTTCAAATTGCCATCTTTCATAAAACTTGTCAATACATCTATCATATTGGCCAGTCTTGATCATAAAATTCATCGAGTCATTATCATAATTTGAACGAATGATTTGATACTGTAACTGATGATCTACCAAATCGGAAGAAGCGATAATTGCATCTAGATAATGAAAACTACTCTTGTTCAACTTCAATCCGAATTGATCACATTCATCAACCATCTTAAGGGCAAATTGAGCTAATGACTCAGAAGATCCTCTCGAAGATTCCCTCGAAGACATCAAGTACAATGACTTGAAAATCTCATTATAAACATTCAATGTTGGAACACCATTATGCATGACATCTAATTTATTCAACAAGTAGTAAAAACCCTTGAAATTGGACTGTGAATTGTAAGTCGCTAAACGCCAGTTTAGCTTTGGATAAATTGACAGGGGGTCCGTGCTTTCCAATTCTTTATACACCATCTCCACCTCGGTTGTTGACTTCCCCAGTTTACGGGTTTTCCAGTTCGGCTCACGAATGACGTTCAACTCTTTCAACACAGAAGTCACCACCTCTTTTGAGGTGGATTCCGCAGTCTTCAAAGCACGCATCATGGTTCTATGTATATGGATTCGTTGAATCTGACTTCTCCTGCTCAAGAACAAAAACGTCAACTTTTTTGTGTGAAATGATTTTTTTTCGGTTGAGTATAAAGAAGTAGACGACAGGTACACTTTGATGGCAATGAATGGTAAAGTGGCGCCCCAGGTATTCAACAGACTGAGCAAGTTGCTACAGAGGAGCAGATACTCCCTGAATAAGGAAGTGGATTACCTTCGAGATGAAGTTGCAAGAAGGACAATTGACCGTTTATCATGTATAAATAGAGACTTTAAAAATTTGATGGATTTTGGATCTCATGCATCCAGCTTGTTAAAAGAATTGAACCAGGGCAAAACGGAATCCAGCAGTATCGTTAAGAGCAAGTTGGACACCGTGTGGCTCTTGGATTCATGTGCCAGTTTATTACAGAGAGAGTCATTTGACAATTTGAAAGATTTGAAAATAGAGAGGATCAATGAAGACGAAGAGACATATAGGCATCCACATGAGAACCAATTCGATGGAGTGGTATCCAATTTGTCCCTCCATTGGAACAACGACTTACTACTGGTTTTCCGTTCGATCAATGAATCCTTGAAACCAGATGGAATGTTCATGGGGACACTTTTCACCACAGATACGCTTTTTGAGTTACGAACCTCATTACAAATAGCAGAGATGGAAAGGAAAGGAGGTGTTGCACCTCATGTTTCTCCATTCATAAGATCAGAAGACTTGTCTAATTTGTTGAAGAATGCCGGTTTCGAATTGGTCACCATCGATGCAGAGGAGATTGTCGTTTGCTACCCTGATTTGTTAAGCTTGATGAGAGATTTGCAACAAATGGGTGAAAGCAATTCCATAACGGGTGTTGAGAACATAAAATTGGGTAGGGATGTGCTTATTAGCGCCGACGCCATTTACAAGACTTTACACGGTGAAGTGGAAAATGGCAGGACTATTTATCCGCTGACTTTTAGAATTTTGTTCTTTATCGGATGGAAAAAACTGCCTGGTCAGCCACAACCGTTGCCTCGAGGCACTGGAGACATCAACTTGAAAGATGTGTTGTAATCATCTATCCATATATTTATATATTTATTTCATCTATTTAACATTTTATTTATTTTTTGTGTCAGTTTAACGAAAATGTAAACATTGAAAATTTGATCAGTTTTATTCAACTGTAATAATAGTACGATAAAGACGAACGAGTGCCAATGGAGAATGACGAGATTGAGATCATCAAAATCAAAGACAGATTATTAGACGAGATAGACCTGGATATAGAAGCGGTATTAAATGGTGACAACTCTAAAAGTCTCTCCAGAATCTTGAACAATATTCAGAATTTTCAACCATCACCACAATTGTTAGATAAACGGTTGAACAGTTACATTACCAAGTTGTGCAAAAATTATGATTTGGAATCAAACTCAGTGTTGAATCGTTCTATCGGCGAGATTTTTTACCAGTTCACAAAAGTCAGAGGTTATAAGGCAATTAGCAATTGCTTATCAAGTGATATATATTTGATCCAACCGATACTAGCCAAATTTCCAAATAAATTGGATTGGAAGGAGAATTTCTACTTGATTCTATGGTTATCTATATTGATCTTGAATCCGTTCCAGTTGAACAGTATTGATTTACAATTATCAAAAAGGGTGTACGACTTAAGTTTGAGTTTTTTCGTCAATAATAGTAAAGAACTGGATGTGGCTGCCATATTGATGAGCAGATTCTTGTCAAGGGCTGATAACGAATACTATTTAACTCAATTTTTCCAGCTTCTAACCACAGAGTCAACAGATTTTTTGAAATTTAGTTATCTCAAGACTATGAATAATTTATTGAAATTGGGCAAGATTTCAAGTTTGGAGAAATATTTAGATTTACAATATTCATTCATCGAAAGCAATTTGGAGTCTGAGAATCAAAATGTGTTAAAGTATTGTATCAAAATATTGGGAAAATTGAGTGAATTTGCCATTGCATTGGATAGAGTTGAATTTTTAGAAAACATCATCAATTTTTTGATCACAAAATTGGATTACAATAGTACTATAATACGATATTGCGTTTCTAGACAGTTGGCAAAAGTGTGTGTCAAATTAGATACAGATTCTCAACTAGGTTTACTTTCGATGATTTTGCAAGATTTGGAAATACCCAATTTCCAAGAGGATGCTTACCATAATTTACAAATCGACTCTGATCTAGTTAATATCAACAAATTTCATGGCACCTTGTTAACTTTGGCGGAATTTTTAAACATGAGATTGATACCGGAACAAAGTCTACCGGGATTGGTTTCCATACTTCACAAGACCTTGTTTTTGGAACAAAATCGATTGACCCATTCTGTTGGTTCCAATATCAGAGATCTGTCATGTTATATATCTTGGTCATTGATGAAAAAATACAAGTCTATAAGTCCCTCTTTAATGTGTCAGTTATTCCAAGACCTTTTGTTGACTTGTTTATTCGACAAGGATATCATGATACGAAGATCTGCCAGTGCTGTAATTCAGGAATTGATCGGAAGATGGGGTGATGTGATTTATTCTCAATTCTCTAATTGGAAACTTGATCAAAATCATTTCAAGTTGAAAATTATAGAAGTTTTGGATTTCGTCATTTTGGGGGACATGAAAAAATCATTTCAATTGTCTCAAGTAATGACAAGTGATATCAACGGATCATTTAAAAGTTTATTTATAAATCATCTTTATCTGACGTGTTTCAGTCATGATTATGAGATTAGAAAATTGAGTGTTAAATATTTAGCAAAGCTTGTTGAACCCGAAGATGTTGAATTATTGATTCCGAATGTGATTTCCAAACCAGTTCAACCTGGGTCTTTCAGTTTATTAGCTGAATTAATTCAATTGAGACCGTTGCAAATTGATATAATTTCACAAATTGTTTCTGAGCAATCTTTCAATTCGCATAGGGATAATCATCTGAAGGGAGAAGAGTTGTTATACATAATCTCAGTTTTACTAAGATACAACGAAAACATCTTTCAGGATAATATTGACTTAGTTTTTAACATTATTAAAGTCTCAACGTCTCCAGAGATACTGGAAAAGTTTTTGTTATTGATCCAAAATTTACCCTCAATATCGACTGAGTTTTTCGATAAATTGATGTACTATATAAAGATGGGAAACAATTTAGCAGTGGCGAACAGTTTCCAAGCATTAAACCATTTAAGTGATGACCAATTAGATGAAATCATCAAAGTGATTGAAAATCAGTCACAGGATAGTCAGTTGAGAGCAACTTTGATTGATAGTTTATCAGTTTATTTCCACAATCATCCGTTTGCAAATGTCGTTCGGATAATCAATCAACTAGATGATTATACAATAACAAGTCAAGGGGATGTTGGAAGTAAAATTAGAATTTCCACATTGCATTTTATCGATTATAATTTGCAATTACTATTACAGAGAGACATGATTGTTAAGTACATAAACACCAAGTTGGTGAGATTGAACTTTGATATGATTGACAGGTTGCGAAGTTTATCCTTTGAAGTTTTCACCAAGACTTCAGGATTAAAGCTCTCAGTAGGCAACGAGGAATATTTCGACTTTTTATTGAGTCTGTATAAAGATATGATATTGCATGAACAAGACGAATACTCAAAACTATTGTCTCTGGAGTTTATAAAGGGTATCAGTATGCTTTCCGGTGGTGTTATTTCATCGAATAAGTTGATACAAAAATCATTGCAATCTATATTGTTCTTTATGGAGAAAAAATTCAATGCAATTGAACAAATGCATGTTCTTAATATTTTGAGTCTGATTTTATCGAAAAATGCCCAATTTTCTCTAAATGCCAACCAATGTTCGATATTGGGAATCGCGTTTGACTATGAGTCGCATCAAGATAGATGTAAAGAACGGTTGTTCAAATTACAAAATTCGACATTGATATTGTTTCAAAGGTTTTTCGAGTTGAATTTCCAATTCCCGGTGGAATTCGATTTTAAAGCATTGTTCATCAAAGTTTTCAACTTGCAATTAAATCAAGTGAATCCGACAAGATTGAAAGCATGTTTCAAATTATTTAAATACTTGTACTTGACAAAAGATGAATTCTTCATAAAGGGAAAGACTAGAATGATACAATTGTTGTGCACTAGCAAAAACGACCGTATAAGAGTCATGTGTAGTGAGATTCTTTATGAGTTATATTTCGAGGCTGATGGTGATAATGACCAATATTTGAAAAAATTGGATGAAGTTAATTGGAATACAAAGGGAGATTTCACGGCACATCTCAAATTCTTTAAATAGATATATAAAACCAACATATGCTCTTCATCCATTTTGGAATATTCAGCCTCTTGTGGGTTCCCACTATTTGTTTTCCTGAATCTGGTCAAAAGAATCTCGCTAGATCATTATCACACTCTCCCCCACATTAAACTTTCGGGTCAATGTCAACGACAAAAAAATTTATATACAAATAACGAAAACATACTGTTTTAATACCACCAACGACAACAACAATATAGACAACAGAGTTTACAATTGTCTCATATCACATACACCCAATTGCAAAACAACATCACACAATTTACGAAAAATGGCTGAAGAAAAATACCCGGGCAAGAGAATCTGTGAAATCATCAAATTGAGACCAGAATTCGAAGAAGAATACATCAAGATTCACGCCAATGTGCCAGCACCAGTTTTAGAAAGATTGAGACACTATCATATAGAAGATTACTCTATTCATTATTACAAAGAACTGGGTCTTTTAATTTCCCATTTCAAATACACCGGAGATGATCTCGAAGCAGAGTCCAAGTTGATGAGACTGGACCCGGTAAACCATGAGTGGTGGAGTATCACCGATCAGATGCAAGAGACGCTTACAAAGGGTAAAGCCAGTCATGATGAGAATGGTTGGTGGTACGGGTTAGAAGAAGTGTTTAGATTCGACCATTAAGCGCTGCTGTTGCACCCTGTTTTGGTCTTTAGCGACAAATTTTTTCTGAATTTTGCTGACTCTTTTTTTTTCTTCGTTCACTAAAAATGAAAATAAATAAAGTGAAAGTTATTGGAAACATAAATCCGTTTGTAAAAAGATGATGAGATCATTTATGAGACCTGTAAGACAGCTTCTGCCATTCAGAAGACTGTTGTCATCGGTTCCTAACTTTGAACCTGCTCCAAAATTGACCGTGGGTAAATTAAACCGCAATGCTGTCGCTGCCAAGTATGCAGTTAGGGGAAGAATTCCAACAAAGCTGGAACAATTGAGAGTGGAATTACTGAAGGAAGATTGTCAATTACCATTTGAAACGATCATCAATGCCAACATCGGTAACCCACAACAATTGGATCAAAAACCCTTGACTTTTTACAGACAAGTTTTAGCTATATTGCAATACCCAGATTTGTTAAAGATGGATGCGATTAGATCGGCATTCCCAAGTGATGTCTTGGAAAGACTGGAAATCTTGCTTAAAAATATCGGTTCAGTTGGGGCTTATTCCAATTCACAAGGTGTTCCATACGTGAGAAAATCAGTTGCTGAATTCATTGCCAAGAGAGATGGTTATGACGCTAATGCCGATGATGTATTCTTAACAACTGGTGCATCCACCGCTGTTTCGTATTTATTGTCGATTTTATCAGAGGGTCAAGAAACAGGGTTCATGATTCCAATTCCTCAATATCCTTTGTACACGGCTTCCTTGGCTTTAAACAATTCTCCAGCTATACCATACTATTTGAATGAAGAAGCTCAATGGTCTATCGATACCAATGAATTACGTGATTTGTATAAGCAAAATATACTGAACGGTGTTGATGTAAGAGCCTTGGTCGTTATAAATCCAGGTAATCCAACAGGTGCTATTTTAAGCGAGGAAACTATTGAAGATATATTTGCTGTTGCTGCCGAATATGGTATGGTTGTCATTGCCGATGAAGTTTATCAAGAGAATGTCTTCCAAGGGGAATTTATATCTATGAAGAAAGTTTTGAAAAAATTGCAACAACAATTCCCAGGAAAATTCGATAATGTTCAATTGGCATCATTGCATTCAACATCCAAAGGTGTCAGTGGAGAATGTGGTCAAAGAGGTGGTTATATGGAATTAGTTGGTTTCAGTGGTGAGGTGAGAGCTGAAATCTTGAAATTGGCTTCTATTTCATTATGTCCTGTTGTTACTGGTCAAGCTTTGGTTGAACTTATGGTTAACCCACCAAAAGTTGGAGAACCAAGTTATCAAGCTTATTCAAATGAAAGACTCTCAATCCATACTTCATTACAAGAAAGGGCAAAATTGTTATATGAAAGTTTCAACAACATGGAAGGTGTTGAATGTCAAAAACCACAAGGTGCAATGTACTGTTTCCCAAAGATCACTATTCCAGATAGGGCTATTGCCAAGGCTAAAGAGATTGGTTATGAACCTGATGAATTTTATTGTAATGAACTCTTGATTAACACTGGTATTTGTGCAGTTCCAGGTTCCGGTTTTGGTCAAAAAGATGGTACTTACCATGTAAGAACAACATTCTTGGCTCCAGGTGTTCAATGGATTTACGATTGGGAGAGTTTCCATAAGAAATTTATCAATGAGTACAAATAGGGTTATTGTGTATAATGCTTAATTAATAATAATAGATTTTTGTTTTTTTATCCCAAATTCTGAGTTTAAGTAGATGCTAGTAACATACATAACCATATCGGATACCATCCAATGACTATTATATACCATGTCCAACATTGAAGTTGACTCCAACTAGACAATAAATTTGTCATCAATTCATACATTGGAATATCATCCAAGTGAGATATTAAAAGTAGTGATGTAAATGGATTGGAAATGATCAATGCAATGGTATTGACCAAATAATTCACACCCCCATATTTGGTATTTGGGTATTTATCAATTTTAATGAGCAACAATGGTATTGACATGACTCCAATACTGAATGCCAAGGTGAAATGTACAACCAATAGTGAAACCAATACCATTGTCATATACAAATATGACCAACTTTGTAAAACATATTTCAGGACTTTGTTCAAGCCAGTGATCTTGTTCAGTTTCAATTGATCAGTTATGACGACTGATGTGGCGATTTTGATACCTAAAAATTCTTTAATGTTAAGAAGAGGCAGTAATGATAATAACAAATTAAATTGAATAAAACCCTTGATAAACCATTCACTTAAATCCATGTAAAAATGTTGCAATATCAACCCAATTGTTGTACTTGTGGTTAATAATATACCGAAGATGATCAATGCTGGCTTAATCTCATTTACCAAACTTGGATAAGGGAACGAATTATTCAAAAGACTGTTTAATGATGCGACACCAAAGCTGACACTTAACAACACTGCACTAGGTAAATATGTACCTATGCTGACAAAGTTTCTTGGTTGTAACATCAAATAGTAAAAAAAAGATTGATGAAATTTTTCCAATAAATTATTAACTGATCTGAAAATGCCTTCAACAACTCTTCCAAAAGTAGTGATATCATATCCTTCATCCCCCACTGCTCTCAACGTTATCGATTGTATATTCCACCCACTGAATGTCTCACAACTATTAGAAACGATACCAGCGATGGCCAAGTTTTTGATACCCAACAAGAGAATTTTCAATCTATTCCAATAATTGGATTCATATTGAGCAGTCTTGTGCAATGCCATTTTGAAACCTTCATGTTCACCGATGAAAACTGCACAATTGACAAAATCCAAATTCGGCAACTGTCCATTTAAACCATCATACTCCAATTCTATATGGTGTAATCCATCACCTTCACTAGGGTATTCTATCACTATAGCAGTTTCAATCGATCCACCGGTGTTATCTAGTTCAGTATGGTACAGCTCCACCCAGGATCTCGAGGCAAATTTTGAATCCTGTGGAATCAGTATTATTATATTCTTGGACCAAATATTCAATCTTCCGAAATATTTCCCCAATGATATTGCCAATGCAATACCTCCAATATTCAATTCATTAGTGGAAGTCAACCAAGGAGCAGATATTAACATTGATTCCGAGTCAGCCCTTGGAGTGTGCATTATAGCGTACAAGTTCTCACCATCTTCACCATCTGGATATTTGAAATGATGTTTCGAGGTCTTGAAACCCAATTCATTCAACCAAACTTGAATATGATCATTCCTCTGTGGGAGTGATAATCCTTTCAAATTCTTCAACTCTTCTCTATACCCTCTCAAAAAATTCCACTCACTCTCCCTGTAAAAAGAATACGCCTGCGAGGGCATCAATGCGTTCTCAGAAATATAAGTGTTTCTGTATTGACCATTTTGTGGTAATACAAAAATCCATCCTGTCGCTAGTACCGCAAGAAGAAATGAAATGTACGACAATTGCCTTATCAATCGGGGTAGCAAATGATATTTGTATATGGCTCTGGTCACTTTCTCTAGAACTGACATGGTGGAATGCTAGTGAGGTCAAGTATTGTCGAAATTGACGTGTTTATCTTCCTCTTCTTCTTCTTCTTCTTCTGTGTGACGTTTTGACTTTTTTCGCACAAAAAACTTTTTGATCAAAAGAGTCGTGTATCAATTTATCCTTCAAAAGTATATACATCAAATATACATATAGATGGGTACTCTGTTGGGCTGATATCAAGACTTGCTGCAAAGATTTGGTGGTCTTCTCTATCCTCTACACCAGGGTTGCATTTTTTGCAAGACATCAGATTTTATTGTGGAGCTAATCGCCGAGTAAACTATACGAATCGCGGAACTGACATCCACAAACACGGTGGGTTACCAAATACGGTATCGCAATCGAATGATAACGATATCGGACTTTAGTCAGTTTCCCAGCGTAGTCCTTCGTTGGTATGAATTGCCCAATGGTGGCTAAACATCAATATTATGTGTGAAATATCTCTTATCGTAATTTGATCGGCGGTTCTGTTATCTAACGCACGGAGTGGAAATTCATTCAAGACTTGGCAGAAATTAGGTAACATATGAATAAATATGGATATAAAAGTACCATCTTCCAAATTTGTCGAATATTTTATAGCGATGCAGTTGATATAGTATCAAATTTATACATCAAATGGAAAAGCAAACAGAGCTGGCGGTAACTTCTTTAGACGATGACGTCAAAACTTGTAAGTCACCAGTGATTACTGCTCTTCATGATCAGATTCAAGACAAATCGCATATCATTGGTTTGGATCTTTTCGAGCAAGCTCAAGACTTGGACAAGGATGAAATCGATGAAGCATCTTACGCAAAGATTAGGAGGAAAATTGATTGGCATATCATGCCAATCTTATGTGTCACGTATACGTTGCAATTTTTAGACAAATTATCATTGAACTACGCGGCTGCCTATTCTTTCAAAGAAGATTTAGGAATTGATGTGGGGCAAAGGTATTCATGGACTGCGGCGATATTCAATTTTGGGTATCTTTTCTGGGCGCTTCCTGCAAATTACACCATTCAAAAAGTGCCAGTAGCAAAATTTACCGGTTCCATGTTGTTCGTATGGGCTATTATATTGATTGGACATATTGGCGCTAAAAATTATGGTGGTATACTTGTCTTGAGGTTTTTGTTAGGAGTGTTTGAACTGACAATTTCTCCATCTTGTATGATGATCAATTCAATGTTTTACACCAGACAAGAACAACCTTTTAGAATGTGTTGCTTTTTAAGTTGTAATGGGATTTCCACCATGGTTGGAGCCTTATTGGCCTTTGGCTTAGGTCATGCAACTCACGCGTCTATCAAACCTTGGAAGTTGATATTTCTCGTCATTGGTTTACTCAATTTCGTGTGGTCAATTGTGTTTTTATACTTTTGTCCCGATTCTCCTGAAAATGCAAGGTTCTTAACACAAAGAGAGAAGCTGATAGTTGTTGATAGAGTTGCCAAAAACTCTATGGGTGTTAAAGATACACAATTCAAGCCAAAACAAGGTTTACAAGCTTTAACAGATATTTCAGTACTCTTGTTAGCCTTTATCGGGTTGGGATGTGGTGTTGTTAACGGTGGCAGTTCCAATTTCCAATCTGCACTTATAAGAGGTTATGGATTTTCAGGTTTATCCGCCACAGCTTTACAATTGCCAACTGGTGCTTTTGAATTGTTGTTTGTATTCTCATGTGGAGTGATAGCTATAACTTATAAGAACATGCGTTGCTTCTTGTTGTTCATTTCTTGCATTCCAGGTTTGGCAGGATTGATTGGTATACATGTTATCCCGATAGAGAAGAAATGGCCTTTAGTCGGTTGCACTTGGTTACAATATATAATAGGCGCTCCTGTCATCTTGAGTTGGATATTGTTGAATGCCAATGTCGCTGGTCAATCGAAAAAAGCTATTTCCGTTGGTATATGGTTTGTCTTGTATGCCACTGGTAACATTATTGGAGCAAATATTTTTTATACTAGAGAAGCACCAAAATATACATCTGGAATGATTGGATTAATCGCCTCATATTCCGGTATGATGGCATTGGCAATAGCGTATAGGTTGGTTGTCATGAGAAGAAACGCCATAAGGAACAAGGAATGTGGTGGTATCTTAACAGAAGAGATGGAGCAACAGGCTATTATTGATGGTTTTAAAGATTATACCGATTCCGAAAACAGAAACTTTAGATACTCATTGTGAGATTTTTTGCTTACAATACTTAATTTGAAAACCCAATTCCACTTATATTCGCTTATCGTAGAAAGACTATATACATGCAACATCATAAGCGCTCAATACTGAATTAGAGTTCAAAAGCTAAAAAATCAAAAAAAAAAAAAAAAAAATTACCAATCTCATTTATAGTTGAAATATTTCATTTAAACTCATTATTGTTGTTGACATTCTGGCTCGACTCCTGGACCATCGTAATAACCACTTGAATAATTATCGTTGTTTGCCTCCGTGTACTCTGGTTGCTCTTCAAATTGTGGCAAGGAGTCCTTGTCGACTATTTTAAACTTTTCTATATCATAACTGTTCAACTCATCTCCATCGCTCTTACCGTTGATCGTGATATTAGTTGGATATTTGACGTTTGATAATATCGTTTTCACTGTGTTCAACTCATTTTTCTCCAAGAACCAATTGTCCTTAGGGAACTCTATTTCTAATTCAATGTACAAGTCACCCTTTTGATCTCCACGGAACCATGATTTACTTTGATTGCTAACTGGCATTCCTTCATTTGGAATCTTGATATAATCACCTGGTTTTAGCACTTTACCCAGCGGGATAGTCAATGATAAATTCCTGTTATCCAAGGTCTTGATTAAATTTGGTCTAGAGAATCCACAAAGCGATTCAAATAATTTGATGTTTAATTTGAAGTAAAGATCGGATCCTTTCCTTTCAAAGAAATCATGTTTCTTAGTGGTATAATTCAAAATCACATCCCCAGTGAGCACTCCTGGTTCTTCATCACTCTCACCAGTCAAGACAACTTTTCCCACTGAAGGAGACCCCTTTTCTATATTGAACTCAAGTATCTTAGTTTCCTCTTTTAACCTTTTCCCATCACATTTTTTACATCTATCCTTCTTCTTCGAAATCTTACCGGAACCATTACAATTGTTACATGTCACATATTCCTGAGTCACATAACCTGGAGCTACTCTCTTGAGCTTGGCCTTTTGTCCCTCTCCATTACACATCAGACATGTGTCATACTTGGCATTTGCCTTCGTTCCGGAACCTTTACATGATTTACATATGACATTTCTTGTTGAAGTGGTTTTGATAACTTTACCCTTGTAAAGATCTTCCAATGTGATTTCAACATTGATTTGAGCATCATCTGTCTTACGAGGTCTGGATTGTCTTGGTTGGGCATGTGCACCGTTGAAAAAATTGAAAAAGTCTTCAGGCCCAAAGTCAGCACTCTCCCCTGGATGGAAGCCTCCTCCATTGGCGAACGAGGGTCTCCCATCTTCAGTTCCGTAAGTATCATAGTTAGCTCTCAAGTCTTCATCAGCCAAGACTTCATAAGCATGACTGATCTCTTTAAATCTTATCTCAGACTCTTCTCTCAACTCCTCAGAGACCTTGTCAGGATGATGAGCCAACGCCAACTTCCTATAAGCTTTTTTAATTTCTATGGAAGTTGCGTCCTTTGTGACTCCTAATACCTCATATAGATCTTGTGAATTGGACATTTGTAAAGGTGTGAATTCGATGAACCGCTGTGTGATTTATGACAAAGACCTGCTTTCCACAAGCTAAAAAAAAAAAAAAATTTCCTCCAAAACAAAAATTGGCATTCATTCTCAATTTAGGGGCTGTCTCTCTGGGAGCGCTGAGTCTTCCTTCAAGTTCTAACCATTATCATTGCCAAGTGCAACTTGTTGTTTCTTAAAGATATACACCTTGGCAAGCAATCAGTTCTTATCACGTTTGTTGATATAGGCAAAGGTGTACGTAGGTGGGTTGTCGCATATTTTCCCCGTTGGCTTATCTTTTGAGACTAATGCTTAGTGGGAATGTGTCTGTGGCTATCGGATGTGCCCCCAGATAGCCGCCCTTTAGCATCTTCAACATGTAAACATCATTTGTGAATGTGATTTGAATTTCGCATTGACACTGAGTGAGCTGGTACAACATACAGCCACCTAAAGGACTCAGATGAGATGTTGTAGTCGTATCAGATACTAGTTTATCAGGTAAAACTCTAGTCATTAAAATGTCAATTTAAGCAACACTCATCGGTTATACTTCAACCACTTCCTAATTCTTTACAAAAAAACAAAATATTTCCATCGGCAGTCTGGTTCTCTGCCAGTGGGATAAGCGTTATCTACCGTAATAGATAAGGACATGAGTACCACATCTTTCTGATAAGATCGCACAAGAGATGATTTGCGGTTTGCTTCTACATATATAATCAAAACACTTCTAACTTTTTACTCAAAAGAAGTTCAGTCTTTGTTCAAAGTACTACTCTTCACTGTAATCAACAAAATGTCTTCAGAAAGCATTTCAAGTAAAGACATGTCTAAAGAGCCTGAAATCCATAATGTCATTTCAATAACTAAAGACCAGATCGGAACACATGATGTCATAACCTCTATAATTTCACCAAGCGGCAAAGAAGTGTTCATCACTGGAGAGGTTGATCAAGCGATGGAATTGGCGTTACAATCAGAGGGCATAGTTATAGATGATATTACAAACAGGAGATTATTGAGAAAAATTGACTTATGCTTGTTACCTCTTTTGATGTTGTTATATTCCATTCAGTATATGGACAAAAACTCGAATGCTTACAGTTCCGTCATGGGTCTTCGAACAGACTTGCATATGAAGGGTAATCAATATTCGTGGACTGGATCGTCATTTTATTTGGGTTACTTGGTATTCGAAATGCCAGCTTCATATTTGATTCAAAAATATCAATTGGCAAAAGTCACTTCTCTGTTCATTGTTCTCTGGGGAATCGTTGTTTGTTTACATGCTACACCTAATTATCTGGGTTTTATATTTTTGAGAACAGTCTTGGGAATGTTGGAGTCAAGTATTACTCCAGCTATGATGATATTGACCTCTCAATGGTACAGAAAAGAGGAACAGTTTTTGAGAACAGCTTTCTGGTTATCTTTCAACGGATTAGGTAACATCATGGGTAGTAGTATTGCCTATGGATTATTGCTTAGGAAGGAAACTTATTCAATTGAAGCTTGGAAGATTCTTTTCATAGCTACAGGTCTTATGTCAATCATTGTCGGCATTCTTTTTTACCTTCATATACCAAATACTCCAGCTACCGCCTGGTTCTTAACTGATGCTGAGAAATTACTAGTGGTGGAGAGAATCAGAAGTAACAATCAAGGTTTTGGTAATAAAAAATTCAAACTTTATCAGGTTAAAGAAGCATTGATTGACCTTAATACCTGGTTATTTTTCTGCTTTGGTATAGCTCAAAATGTGACAAATGGGCTGTTAGGTAGTTTCAGTACCATTTTGCTTCATGATGATTTTGGTTACTCATCTTCACAAACTTTACTCATGTCATTACCAAAAGGTGGTATTGAGATAGTTGGTTGTATTGGTATTGCTTGGTCCACCAGGTTTTTTAAACACAGATTACTGGTTTCCACATTTGTGTCTCTGTTAACAGTTGTTTATTCCTGTTTATTAGCATTTTGTGATAATAACAAGAAACTGAAACTTCTGGGTATGTATCTTTTGGAAACGCTGGTTGTTGGAATGATTTGTGCCATCTCAGTATCATCTTCAAATGTTGCTGGGCTGACTAAGAAGTCTGTTGTCAATGCAATTTACCTTATTGGTTATTGTACTGGGAACCTTATCGGTCCTCAAACTTTCAGAGCTGATCAAGCACCTCATTATTCAGGTGCTAAAATATCCATGGTTGCTTGTTATTCTGCTTCCACTGTGTTTATACTGCTGATTTATTTCAATACCTGGAGAAGAAATCATAAGAGAGCCAAGCAAAGACTGTTGATGGAAGACCAAAGTCTCAAAGTGGAAAACTTGGAGTTTGCTGATTTGACTGACTTTGAAAATCCAAATTTTGTTTATCTGTTATAAGTCTAGTGCTATGTTATGCTTTTTTCTACATTTTTTTCAATTCTGGTCATGAGAGTTGCGGCCGTTCCAATTTTTATATCTATTTAATCAACATAACATGAGCAAAGCTCAGCTTTTTTCAATTTTGAATTGTTAGCCAACTCCCTTAACTAAACATCATTATTTCAAGATCCTTCCATATTGGGTTTCCACCTCATGAACCATCTTTTGTAGTGGTACAATGATCATTTGATGACTGACGTTTGGAAATTTAGCCCTGTGTACCCCAAACCATTCCAATGGCGGTGTAGCATCTCCTAATTCTTTTAACTGAGGAGCTTCAGCTACCAATGGAGCCAAAGGAACGTAAACATATTTAAAACCGGATTCGACAGTCTTAAGCTTATCTTCCAAATTTACTGTTTCAAACAAAGATTTGTCCAGTGAAGCTGCCTTCAGTGCCAATTCGCCTTTAGCTTGAATTCTTCTATATGATTCAAGACGGGATGAAAGTGCATTAGCATGAGATGTCCACATATCACGGATAAAATTCACTGATCCCAAATTCCACCTAACATCAACCTTACCACCAAATGAACTGAAAAATTTATATTCTATAACGTTACTCTTGACATCCTGCCAAATATCCATATTGATGTTCATTGCCGGGAAAACGAAAATAGTACCTCCTTTGACTTCTCGTGAGTTCTTGAAAAACTTTTCAATAGACATAGAATTGAAATCATTTTCGTCTTTGACCTTGTTTTGAAATGTGGATAAAGAGACAGTGAAATCAGTCATTGTCAATTTCAATTTGTTCTCAATTTTCTTTGCTGTGTTTTGGAAAAATCTTGCATCTGCCTCTGCAAGCTTGAATACCAAAACTTGTGAATCCATCAAGGAACTCGGATATACGTGGACTAATAATTGTCCTATTTTAACACTGAGAGTTGTAGTAAGACCATTGATTATCTCGACAAAAGAGTCATCTGCTAGCTTCTTTTTCTTTAACATGGCACTTGACTCCTTATTTGAAGAGTCTCGCAATACCTCTGTATATGATACCTGGTTATCTTTATGAATCCTTAGCAGGGTATTATAAATATCCCAAAAATTTGATGCAGCCAAGGCAGTAAAATAAAGTTCAAGCGATTTCACATCAGCAGTGGCATAAAGGGAATCATGCGCAGAAGCGGATATGCCCTTCTTATTGAACATACTCAAGGCTAAACCTTGAATATTGCAAACAAAAAAAGTGTGGAAATCCAAAGAAGATTTGGATCGAATGGATTCGATACCAGCGGAGAGCACTACCAAAGGATGCTCATACGTTCTGTTATTAGCCATCCATGATATCGCACTCAGTAAGGTGAATTTCTCTACAGCAAATTCACCTCCTAATCTACCTTCAGATGTCAAAGCTATCTTGTTGATAGCTAACCTCAAATTCTGTTCCCAAGTAACACCCTTTTTCGAGACAGCCCAAAGTCTTTCTGCATTTAAGTTTAAAACACCAAGTGATTTTCCCATATTGATGGTACAATTTGTTTGTAAAACAAGAACTTCTATCATCCATGGCATGGCACTTGAACTTGAAGCATCGCGTACATGGTTCGCTATTCTTTTAGAACGAATTTGGGTAGGAGCATCCGGAACCTCATTTTTAGAATGAAGAAACTCAGTAGGAGTCCAGATATCTCTGAATAAGTCCAAGTCTTGAAGTTGCTTCACATTTATCAAAGCTCGGACTTCAGAGACAAACGCAGAAGTTGAAACTTTTTTGTGGTCCTTGAAATTGTAAAACGCCGTCAAGATAATTTCCTCTATAACGATCGAGCCACTGGTTTCCCTTGAATACACATGCTGTAAGGATGCTTGAAATCCATCTAGCTTGAAGATGACCCATACAACTTCTTTATCAGTTCCTAACCTGAAATCAAGACCCTGGAAAGACCCTGACGCTTTCACTTTTGCTGTTGGCTCACAACTAAGAGCGATCTCTTGTGGCTCGATTCGAACTCCTAAATCAATATCCAAATCATCTAAGAAAGTTCCATGTGAACTTGAATTCTCTTCCTTAAGCGGTTTCAGTTTCTCCAGATGAGGAGCTGAGGAACGCATCATTTTGCTTATTCCCCTTGACAAATTTTCAATGACCGGTACACAAGTTGCGTACAACGTATTGTTCGAAGCGGATGTCGTGATCTCCACTTTCAAGCTATGCTTTTTTGATAGTTCTGGACGATGAATATATTCCACTGCTACTTTAACCGCGGGTGACTCCAATGTGAACGATGAGCAATCTTCAAGACACTCAGCATCAGTATTGTAAACCATAACTTTTGCACCGGCAAAGCTTGTTATACATTCTATGGAATGAAATCCGACTTTTTTGATTGGTGTACTCTCAAGAGTCGAAACTCTAGGCTCCAGTCTTTGTACACTATCTATTCTCTTATCATTCAGTATATTTTTATAGTGATTGAAAGATTTCAAGAGTTCTTCAACAATATTCACTCCGTTCGCCTCAAATCTCACATCCAATTGTTCACCAGTGACAGTAGTGTGCATATTTTTTTGACCATCTTTACAAACTATTGCGTAAATGAACTGCATATTGGGCAAAAAAGCTCTTGTTGAAGCATTAAATTCACCATCATGACCGAAAAATGTAGAAGGTGAAGAACCATGGGCTAAAGACAGATAAGCATCCATAAAAGTAAGTTTCCCGATTTTCTCCTCGGAAACAATGAAAATTCTTTCGCAACCAACAATGATACCTTTACTCTTGCATTTTGGGTCATCGAAAATCCATCCTATGCAGATATTATAGGCTAGAACATGAATGGAAAAGAAGCCCAAAATAGATCCATCAGGCGAAAGAGTGGAATCTGTAGTAGGTGATGGCATAAGACTCATTTCCTTCGTTGACTTCTTGAAGTTATCAGTTGTTGATAAAATTGTTTTTTGCATGGAAAGCAAATGAGCTACTATATCCGGGGTCAAAAAAACACGACAATACCGAAGCTCAACTTGAAGAGTTTGAAGAAGATGCTCAATGTTATCAGGATTGGTCACTCTGACAACTAAACTTAATCCAACAACCGGTATTTCCTCGCTTCCCGCCCCAATAACAAATCGTGAAGAAGGAAGATCTACTTCTCCATGTAAACGAGTAGGAGACACTTTTGCCATTTCACTCAAAGCGTAATTAAAAAGTGATAAAGAGATATCGCTGGTATCCAGACGATGAACAACACTCTCTATCGAGGTAACCAACGCAGCATACTTGTTTTTCAAATGGAATCTAACCAACAACGGTTTTGTTTCGGTATGTGATGCGGAGTTTTTGGCATCTTCCTCGTTTACCTTGTCAGAACAAGAACTTGAATTTTTAAAACTGCCAACAATATCCTGTAACTTCTTCATATTCTCTCTTGCAGGCTGCTCATTTTCGTGAATGGTCAAAAGAAAGTGGATCAATTGTGGGATTGTTAGAACAGCACGGTCAGACTTCATCATGACGTTGAGCAAATTGTATTCATCAGCCAAAGTAGCTTTTGCAAACACTTCGAACTTCGCCATCTCGGACCTCAGTAGTCCCTTTTTACCCGAGATGATATTTGTCACAACTAACTGGGCATTCATATTAGCTACGAGTACATCTTTCATGATGTGAGCATTAACCTTGAGTGTGTTGACGTAGCCAGCATACTTAAATGGAGAAATTACTCCAACATCCCAGGTTATCTTGTCAAATTCAGCCGAAAACAAAATGGGGAACTTGGAGAACTGAGAGAGTCCAGGCAGTTTCAGTGAGTCACTCTCGTTGCTTCTTGAGATGATTTCTTTATCATTTTTCACGCATTCAGATTTTGACGTGGAAATAATTTCTTTGACGATCTTAGCCTCATTGTTGGCGATTGTATCAATGAGTTTCACAAATTCGTCTGTTTCCTGATCACAATCAAGAACCAGTTCAGAAACTGAACAGTTGATTTTTTTCAAGCCAGAAGACAATTTTCCTGTACTAGAGAGGGTTAAATGTCCCTTTGTACTGGTGAAAGCGGCGAAAGATTTTCCCAAAAAGAGCAATTCCGATGATATTGTATCATATCCTAATGCAATATTGAAGGGACAATCCTTTCCGATACCCAGCTCCGACATGAACAGAACACCAAACGTAAATCCTGCTCCAAAGTAGGAGACCCCTACTTTGTCAACAAATAATAGATGTTTGCTTTGATGAACAATTGCTGAAATGTCACAAGAAACGGGACCTACCAGTGGTTCCTCTTTGGCGACCGAAGTAGTTGGTGTGCCTTTGTCGGGAGTCAAAGCTGATATCAAATTTTTGATCCTCAATGATAAGGGGCTGAGACGATCTTCAACTGATCCCAAACTGAACACAATATCATATTTTTGAGAACTAGGCAGACCTAACCCTGTCGTATCTTGAGCATCGGTCAGCTTAGCTGGGTCATCCTTTAGCGAACAGTTTAAAAAGCGGAGAAGAATAAAATCGTCCTGAACACTGGAGGAAGTCAACCTCACAGCCAGTGTCTCCGAAGCAAAGATCATTTTTTTCAGTGCTTTAGAAGAAGTCTCTGAAGATACCCCCGATTTTATCTTGAACACTTGTCTGAATAGATAACAGTTCGAAATGTCCGAGAACTCCCAACTTCTCCAATTTCTAAAAATATTTAACACAGTAGCACATGAATCGTCCTTCAAGTTCCAGTCGTGCAGTTGAAAATGATCGTCAGCTTTCTTAATCCAATTTGAGGAAAGATTCTGCAAGATATGACGAAGCCGAACAACGATTTTCCAGCTATCATTGGATCTGATATGATTTTTCGACGATCTCATGATATAGGCAGGCTTTGTAAGAACTGCCGGATCGTGCTCAATATAATAAGTGGCGCCAGCAGTAGCTAAGTGATATAATAGAGCCTGGTATGCAAGATCTTTTCGAGAAGTAATCTCTTTTAAACGTGGAAGGACTGCTGTGACTTTTTGCTTACTCGAATTAATGAAATGGGCTATCCAATCAAGCTCATCCCCATCCATTGAGACATCTAGTTCTCTAATGTTGACAGAGCTCACAAGACCATTATCAGGATCATTAGTGCTCCACAACTCTAGGTCAAGTAAGGAAGATTGAATCATCTTAGAGTTGATTTCACTCGGCTCATCCAGTGATTTAGCCTTGATCATATTTAAATTAATCTCTTTAACGTGTAAAGCAGAAATTGAAGCATTCGTCGTAATTAATTTGTCCTTCAATTGAGATGTCATAATTAATCTGTCCTTCAATTGGGATGCTGCGCTTAATACTTCCTTTGTTGTGAGGGATATCACAGAAGACACGTTGTAAGCCAATATTTCCAAATAATCTGGAACAGCTCTCGAACATTGATTTAAATCATCTATCGAATCAAAATCTTCAAATTGGCCCCATTTTAGATCAATTAGTGGAGTAACAAGTCTGATGTTTTTGATAGATGAGGATGCATTCGAAAGCTTACGGAGACCTAATATTGTATCAACATGCAAACTGTCCATAACACCCTCTATTGTAAATCTATTGAATTCATCAAAGACATTGACAAGGACATCAAGCGAATCCGGATTCAAGACCCCGTCAATGCTAGATAGATTTACCACAAAAGAGTCATGTTCATACTCAGGGTCTGGACCATTGGAAGGTGCGTATTCTGAGTCGGTATAATATGATTTTGCAGCTTGCAGCAGATTAAACCCAGATCTGTCATCTGAACTAGAATCTCGACCACCTGTTTTGAAGTCATCAAACGTCTCATTCACGACACTTTGAAAGTTTTCATTTTCAAACAGAAGTTTTTCCATAATCAAATCAATGCTTTGGGAGTTCAAGGGCACTGATAGTTCAGGTAGGGAAAAAGATGGTTTGATACTACCAAAACTTTTCCTGTACAGCAGGTCCCTTTTTTTCGTTATCAAGAATGGAAGCCTATGAAATGGTGCATCATTATTTCGAATATGTTCTTGCTGTAATTTCAAATGTTGCAGAAAGTCCTGTTTCTGATTAAAATTTGAGAAATCAACAGAAGTCTCAATAAAACTTAATAGTTGCCCATTTTTGTTCGAAAGCTTGAACTGGATATTATCAACTTTCAGGTTTAACCTCAGTGAATACCGTTCATTAGCCAGGTCATTAAGATTCACATCAATTGGTGACAATTCTAATTTGATGCTGCTTCCATCTTCTGTGAGTAATTCAATAGAAATCATCGGGCACTGAAATGTTATCACAACGATATCATTTAATACCACCGGCTTTGGGACAAACAAGTTTTCTGTATCCTTCAGGGAAAATCCCAAATTTTTCAAACTAATTACTAATAACTTCGCGAATAAAGGTCTACCAACAATGGCAATCTTACCCAAGACAAAGTCCCATTTGCAAAAATAGGTAGGCTCAAGTGGTGGAAGCCCAAACATACGATGTCCATGAACGCGAACTTTAGCGATGACCATTTCTTCTTTGATCGTGGTATATTTTGATGTTAACGCGTCATCGATCAATGTCAAAGATGAACAACCCGTTGATGATTTTGCTTTAATTTCACTTATATCACATTGCAAGTCCATGTAGTAATTTGTATATCTAATATCAACGTCTAAATTGTTGAAATATAATCCAATATGAGAATCACAATCATAAATGTTGGATGGCAAAATAAGACACCCTCGTTGAAGACTGAACGAAAACAATAGATCCATCTCGTTTTCAAGACTAGATGGTTTTTGGTCATCCTTCTTGGAAGCGGCCTCAGTAACCGATATATTATCATCTAGTACATTCATTTCATCAGTAAATTCCAGCAATGTTTTGAAAATCTTGTGAATCCCAAAATAATTCTCCTTAATCTTCAACATGTACCTCAATACAAACCCGTATAATTCTAGAACAGTATCTTCACAAGTACAATCTATTACTATAGTATCAACAGTTCCAATATCAATAATTGAGTGATAAGTGTAGGAACCTTGAATATTAAACTGCTCGGATCTTCCAATAGTTTTCGATTTCAAAAAATTGTTCAAAGTATGCCAAGGAGGGGGGTTCAAGATAAGATCAAAGTAGTCTGTGGACAATTGGTAAGAAACACAAGTTGATTTTTTCACTATCGTGGTTAGTGGAATGTTTACCTTGGTGAATAATGACTCCCCCTGGAATGACAAATACACATTATCGTTGAAATCCAAAGGATTGTTGATGACATTATTATCGTTCACGTTCAAATATAATTTGTAGTTCTTCACAAGGTCAATGTCAATATCATATATAAATGGTTTGAACATATCGTATGGTGTCGGTAATCCATAGGAAAAATCGGAGACCATATCACTCAATAAGATGATGTGCTCTCGAAGTAAGAATATCTCAGCATTCTCTGCTCTGTTGTGAAAACACCAGTGAGTGAGTCCATTCCATTGTAAGGGGAATCCAAGTTCAGCATGAATTATGGCATTGTCTGCTCGAAGAAATATATCATGATTCGTGGAAGTTCTGAGTTCAGGAAGAATGAACTCTGCTTTCAAGTTATTATCCCAACCTTTTTCCGCAGTGGGAAGGTATGAAGTATCTGAAACTATGCAACTGTCCTTTTGCAGTTTCAACTCTATCCAACCAAACGGAGGTTTATAATTGTCATTCATATCAACATCATCCTTTGAATCAACCTTGGTATTCTTTGAGAATTCCCTAAAGGGCACTCTCATTGTGATTTCATCAGCAACATGAACTTTTATTTTGAATCCAGCATACTTTCTTGTATCTCCGGGCTGAAGCATCTCAGCTGGAATAGAATCTCTACACGCGCTAGGAAACAACATCTTTTGGATTCCTACCCTTTCTCTGTTAGCCCAAGGCCCGTAATGAATAACACCATGTGATAGGGATAAATACAGACCATAAGTTGGGGCTGGTCCACCATTACCTATATCGGGCTGACCAACAGTTGGTTCAGGATGTACCGGTACTGTTCCAGCAACATCATAGTAATAGCAAAAGAACAATTGTTCAGCTTCAACAATTTCGGAATACTTTGCGTATTCGTCATGATTGATGGAAATCTTGGCTCCTTGTTCTTCAAATATGGATTCACCATTGTCAACGTACTGTCGAAGCCCATTCCAAGATTCTTCTTCCTTCACTGTCTGCTTTGGACCACCTTGTAATATTTTCCTTACCCGCTGGTAAAGTTGTAATATCCTCTCCGTCTTGCCATGCCTCATAGCTTTCAAGTCACGTTTTCTTAAAGGCTTGAATTTGTCATGAGGTTCTTTGTAACTTAAATTTGGTTTCAACAACACCTTTGGTTTTGTGAAATTCATCTTAAGTTCTGATTTATATGGATCAAGTCTGTTTTTTGACTTACTTATATCCATGACACCATCGGATTGAGCATAAGATAACACCAAAATCGACGATGTTGTTTTATTCCCAAATACAAAGGCACCTTTCTTGATTTCAATGGTCATTGGTAAAGTATTGAGGAAGGACATGAAACCAATCTCCGTCGGTTTAGTCTCTTCGAAATCCTTCAGCAGACTTGACCCTTCTTGTTCTTCTGCATTACTTTTCGATTCAAACTTGAAAGTCTCTGAGGAAAACGCAGATGAATCATTGTTCCCGCCCTGTTGGCTTTTGGTTTCACTATCTGAATCCAAATCTGATTTTTTAATAAAATCCATCAAATTTTCATATGCGTAAACTCTATTGTACATAAACACTTCCAACCCATATACTTGTAATAAAAACCTCGTGGGCAAACTTTCGTTTTTAGTCTTATCTCTTCCATTGTTTTCTAATTCGAAATCAGTCTGCAGAGTGGAATTTAACCAGTAACGCCATGTTAATGTACCTTGTAGTATACTGATTGTCTCATTTTGAGTGATAATTGTAACATTTTTGAAAAACACTCTACCTCCTAAAAGAGAAAATTTCACTGCTTTGATCTTGATTCGCACTTTGCACCTATTCCATACAAACAATCTTAAAAAGAATGTTATTATAACCCCAATGTATCTGTTAAAGTGAAATATTATGGAGATTGCAGCAAACAACAGTAAGATCCAATCAACCAAGAATACCCAGTCCAAATTCTGTGAGACCACTGTTGAAGAGTAGTTTAGTGGTGAGTAATTGGCCATTGTACATGAGTTCAGGGTATTGGTGTATTTCAATCAAAACTGATGATGTTATTATAATGTGCCTCTTTTTGTCTACTAGTTTTTATATTTTTTTTTGTGTTTTTTTATTTTGACTTTTTTAGTTTTTGAGGTATCTTTTCAAAAAGCAGGAACTACAAATAAAGCTGTTGTTTAATCAAAGCAAAAAAATTTTCATTGAAAGTTGAATGGGAAGAAATGCAAGTAAAATGTATGTGTGTTCATAAATAAGCAAATATCGTATATGAAAGGGGGGGGGGGGCAACGATTCTAGAAATATTTAAAACGCTGCCGATTGTTCTAATGCAGGAGAACTAGCTGGACTCTGATTGAATTTAATATCATGGGCATAAAGAGGTTTCCTCTGTAAACCAAACTGCGGCTCATCGTTGACGATGACTGAAGTTGTATCTTCTCTTTCTTCCAGTTTTGGCTTTTGATATTCGAAACCATGCAATGTCAATCGTCTTCTTTGTCTAACTTGTTTGGAGATTTTTTTAGCAGATGGTTCCAGATTTGAAGTAGGTGAAGTGGTGTCACGAGGAGACTGCTCAGTCAGTGTAGGTGGTGGCAGTGGCAGTGGCAGTGGTGTCGTTAGTTTTGTTTTCAAAGAATATGATGATCCGAAAATAGCAGTTGGGAGTCTTTTCAATGATGAAAATCGTCTTGGTTCAGTGGAACCAGATGCCACTCTTGTTGTTGACGTCGTTGTAGTATTCGACAGTTCAGATGAGTTTAAAGGATTAGGAGTGGAAATCGAACGATAACCGAAAATTGTCCGTCTTCTTTGTTTCTTCTCTTCAGCACTAGCAACAGAGTCTCTGGATGAAATTCGAGTCTTGGGATTGGCAATAGGAACATGCTGTTGAGATGGTTCAAGACTTATTGGTGATGATGATGTTGGTGTTGAATTTGGTATTGACACATGTGTTGCAATTGGTGTTGCAACTGGTGAGTTCAACGTGTCGGTTTTCCTCTCAATTGTCATTTGTTCAACTAAGCAATTATTTAAAAATTCAAAATTATCGATCCATCTCCATAGAATCAACTCATTCATTTTATAAAAATCCAATAAATTTTCTGTTGATGATTGCTTCTCCACTTTAAATTCGAATAAACTAGGTTGGAAAATTTTGGATAAGTTTAACGATGTCATCTTGGTCTTTGAAATGATCTCTTGTGATATTGTGATCTTGTGTAAAAATTGTAAAATGTATATGAGTAAGTCAAGTTTGGGAGTGTCAATGTTCAGTGAAAGGTCCTTGGCGTCATTTTTTAAAGCGTTTTCAAGATTTGCCTGTTTGACTAAATTCAGTTGTTTATCATTCTCTGTAGACGTGGTAGATGATGTTGTACTGGATTGTAGTGAAAATTGGGAATTGGGAGCACTTGTCATCATTGAATCATGAGATGGGGAAGGTGAGCTTATTGATTGTGGAAGTTCAGAAGAATTTGGTTCAGTATTCAAAGAGTCGTGATTTCTAGCTAATTTGAAATAATTATCATGATCCACCAAGAAATCTTCCAAATTGTTTAAATACCTTTTCAAAATCATGGAAATATCATAGCTGTTTATCTCTTCAATATCTTGTTGAGATGAGACGAATTCATCAAATTCGAAATCCTTTCGGTCCAGTAATCGCTCATTTATGAGTTTCTCCAATATCTTGATCTTCTTTATAGAGCCATTGACTCTGAACAAACCTTCCAAGTATTCGTGTGACAATATGTAATCACAACATTTAACAACTATACTTGGTACTATTAAAGTTTGATTGTTTCGCAAAATCACGGTAGAACTCGATTGAGCCAAGCTCATTTCTAACGACTGACACAAGGCATAAGAGCCTCTCTTCCTCTCATTGAAACCCTGGTTGTTATAAATCGAATTGGTCAATTGTTGAGGTAATTCTTGCCGTTGTTGATCGTCCAACAGAGTTGGAGATGATATGGAGATTGACCTCTTCAGAGACTCACCGGCGGTTGATGATTTCCTGAACCCGTAAAAAGAGAAGGAGTATCTTTTACTGGCCCTGTTCTGGCTCTTCTCTTCCAGACTCATACTGGGCGTTTCCACGCTAATTGAATTATCCATCGGTACTTAATTAATTAATTTGAAACACTCTTGTGTGTTTTTTTGTTTATGTTTTTTTTTCCTCTTTTGTTTTGATTTAAGATTTGGAGATTTTTTGTTTAAATTATGTAATTATTTAGTTATCAGGTACTTCACACGTGAAGAATTACAAAGTCATCATTGTTAACGGAGACACAATACTGATTCTTGATCGCATACCCCGCCACTGGATTAGATAAAAGACCATTTTGTAATTTTTCACCGTGTTTTAAAGGCCGGAGACAAAACTAGATACGAAATGATCTTTGTTGAGCAACTTTAAGAAGAAAGTGTATCAGCAACAGTATGGTGTTATCAAGCAACAACGCCTCTTTGGCAGGATATCACAATAAGATGATCAAATGATTTTCTTGTCGCCTAAACCCGTTACTTTAATCTATGTGATTTACAAATTTGAAAGATACATCATTCAGGAAACTTCAATTTTCAACTCACTGCAATAATTATGATTTGTCTATATATATACAAGATTGACTGGATTGAAATGCCACAGTATCCTGAAGCAAAGCATTAACTCGTTATGGTTGTTCTTTTCATGTATGTTTGTTTGTTTGTTGTGTTTAAGATTATACATCTTCCGCCCCACCATCGCATCTCTCTAAGAACTTCTCTTCTCCACTGTGAAACCTGGATCACTTCTTCTTTGATCTCTCATCTGCTCTTTTGTCAATTTCTCCGATACCAACTCCACTTTGACCAATTCTTTAACTTTAGCGATCATACCTGCTTGTTGTGGTGTGATGTTATGATACACGGTTTGACCTCTTTTCCTCAAACCGAGCTTGACAAGGTTTTCCTTGTATATGGCTGGCAATGCGATAGCTGATTTGAGCTGTGTTACTTTGTAAAATTGGGACATGACTGATGGCAATACGAATGAATCCAACTTACTTGTTCTCTTTTTCTCTGAAAATTTTTTTAACTTTTCTCAGTAAGAGCCCCCCGACTGCTTCTTTCGGTAATTTCCCCGTGTACTGATATGCGCTCCGAATTGTGTGCAGGATGGATGAATACGATAACATTTTCCACAATATATAAATAAAATGAAACACCCTGCCACATTGCAATATTATTCGGCCAACGAAATAACAAACAGTAACAAGATGGTTTCCACTTTCAAGTAAGTACAAAATTGTATCATTTGACAAAATTGCAAAAAAAAAAATTCTCTTCACAATTGATTACTAACAACGAACCCACTTATCACCACAGATCGACAAAGACATTTAAACTTTCCAATGGAGCAGAAATCCCAGCATTGGGGTTAGGTACCTGGCAGGCAAGTGAAAACGAAGGTATCATCTCTGTATTGGAAGCATTGAAGGAAGGTTATAGACATATCGACACAGCGCTGGGTTATCAAAATGAAGTTGAAGTCGGTAAGGCTATTGTCGCTTCTGGGATTCCCCGTGATGAGATCTTTATCACTACTAAATTGGCCAATACTAGACATCGTGATCCGGAGACGGCATTGAATGAATCATTGGAAAGATTGGGTTTAGAATATGTCGATTTATATTTGATGCATTGGCCAATGCCATTGAATCCACATGGTAATCATCCATTTTTCCCAACGAGACAAGATGGATCAAGGGATATAGATGTCGATTGGAATTTTATCAAGACTTATGAATTATTACAAAAATGTGTCGAATCAGGAAAGGCGAAGGCCATTGGTGTTTCCAATTTTTCTATAAAGAGATTACAAGAATTACTCTCAAGTGATATTCTCAAGTATAAACCTGTTGTCAATCAAGTTGAATCCCATCCTTATTTACCACAACATAAATTATTGGAATATTGTACCAAGAATGACATTGTAATTGAAGCATATAGCCCATTGGGATCTACTGGTTCTCCCTTATTCAAAGATCCAACCTTGTTAGAAATTGCATCTAAATATGATGTTTCCACAGCAACTATTATGATCTCATGGCAAATTTGGAGAAATGTTGTCGTTTTACCAAAATCAATTAGACCTGATAGAATTGCATCAAATTTACAAATTGTCCAATTGTCAGATGAAGATGGTAAAATCATAAATGACGTTAGTACTAAAAGAGGTGGAACAACAAGATTTATCAATCCCAAATGGGCACCTGGCTATGTGGTTTTCAATGATGATGAATAATAGTCGTCAGTTAGGTGATATTCTTTGTCGATAAAAATTCCATTAACCCTTCAATAAGATCTTTTTTGTTGTTACCTGAACAAGGTATATCTCTTTTCTTTATATATGGTCTCAATTGACTCACTTTGTATGAAGATAATGTCCCTAATTTGTAAGCTTTCAAGACATCTTTATCTTGTAATTCTGGCTCCAATTTAGGCTTCTTCACTTCTTCATTGATCAGTTCATTTGATAATTTATTCAATCTTGAATTCAATGTTTTGATCAATTCAGCAATAGATTTTTGTTGTACAAATTTAGGTTCTTGTCCCAATTCTCTATTTTCCAACATACTGGCCATTATCACATTTCTCACATTACCAATTTTTTTCTTCGTCGTATCAAATTCATTTAAAAGCTTTTGATTAATCTCATTATCCTTTGTCAATGCAAATGGTTCCACTTCCACTTGACAAAACTCATCTCGAACAATTTTGTAATGCCATTGAATAGATGGATTTTCATACTCTTGTGGTACGTACCCATTTTTCATATAAAATCTTTTCAATATTGATTCATAATTTTTAACAAGATCTGGGGAAGGTATTGGGTATGTCTTCAATGTCGGTGGTAATTGTCTGATATCATCTCTGTATGGTAATCGAGTAAGGAAAAATCCCTCGGGGAAATTTCCCTTGATCAATGACGATGGTACCATCGCGTATAATGAAGGTGAAGAATTCGATCTGGCATAACCCCAAACTATAGCATACCTTGTAGTATTATGCATTGCTTGGTATAAACAGGATAAAGTTCTTTGTGAATGAGAGAATTGTCCATTGTTATCAGGTGTGATAAATGTAGAATTGGCAGAATTATAATGACGAAGATAATGACTTAAACCTCTAAACCCAATGATTTTCAAACATGGTTTTTCCGGTTCTCCAAATTCTTTAATCTTGGATATTTGTTCCAGTGTCAATGGAATCAAATCATCTCCAACTTTGTAAGCCTTGATGATTTTCAGAGTATTAATTTCTGACCCAGTCAATTCATCTAACAAGATATTTTTCCCATTCACCATCAAATATTTGTCCCCCTCATTGACAACTTTTAAAGAAGATGATAATTTTTCATGTGTGAAAAGTGAAAACCCTTTTATTGAAATCTTGAGATTAGGAGCAATTTCAAGGGGACATGTGTATTGAACTCTTTTAACTTCTTTCACTCTATTAATCTTGGACCTTATCTTGTCAGCGGACATTGTCGTTATCCTTGGTTTATCCAATTTTTCCCCCTCATCTTCATCATCATCATCTGCAGCTTGAAATAAGATATTATCATATTCAGTTTTATCAAATTTACCACCATCGACTCTATCTGTGAAAAATGGAACGATATTAATAAATGAGTCTTGGAAATCTCCCAATAATTTTTTCAAAGATAGTTGTAATTGATAATTACCATTATAAGGCTTATCATTATCGCTGAACAAGAAAATTTTCTTATTGTTGTATGATTTTGTGGTGTATTTATTTTTAGAGTATAAGAATTCATCTTGAATCAAGCTAAGAACTTGAAAAAGATTTGTCTTATTATCCGCTATAGGGAACCTATCTTCCAAGGTTAATCTGTTAGCCCTATGATCTTCTAATATATCATTAATGGATTTGGTATCAGTTGCATTTAAATCTTTCAATTCGATCAATTTCTTTATACCATCTTTTTCACCCTTGACATTGAACAAATAACAACCAATACCAGTATTAGGTAAGCTGATCACTAAACTGGCCATAGTTTCTAATAACGCCATCAAGATCTCTTCCAATTGGGAATGTTGGAGTAATGGATCAAATTCAAAGAGTGAATGGGTGAGCTCGATACAAAAGACAATTCCCTCTTTGATCTCATAAGGCTATTGTTGATGTCAGTATGACGTGTTCATCAATCGGTATCTGGATTAATATACTACTTACGTTTCTTCCAATGACATCTTCTTTACTCAATTTTCCTTCTGCTTGTGTGTTACTCATCTTTGATGCGATGATCTAATTTACAACGGAGAGTGTTTTTATTTTTCTTCTAGTTTCGCGTTATTGGAAAAAAAATATTTAAAGTGACAGATGTCTGATGCCCTGGGCAATGATGACATTGTACTCAGTATATATCTGTTGGTATCGATATACAAGTTGTACTGCCATAGACTGAACTCTAATAATATATACATCCTTCATCCAGTGAGATAGGTGAATTCAACAAAAAGATAGTAATTTGAAAGTCATAGATCTAATGTTGATGATCTGAAATATTACACTATGATCATAAACGGAAGAACTGGTCGTAATACACCCTTTAATAATTCAACGTCATGAATATGAGAAAGGCCTTGTTTCAACAAAAGAGATGTTGTAGATGGATCAGACTTCAATACAGACTGTTAAACAACAGTTGTAAGTAAACATAATTTCTGGGGAGTGGGGAAGGTGTACTACTACTTACTTCGAAACAAGGTTGGGGAATCTTTTGTAATCATAACTTATCAGGAAGAAAGTTCATCGGCAGAGGTGTAGACATCATCTATTCCAGGCATATATCTGTATCGATCGGCATTCTCAACGGCCTATAAACATCATCATCAGTAAAAGTTGACTCCTTTTGTTTTAAACCTTGCAAGAGTCTATCTATCTCTGTATGTATATTCCGCGTGGAATTCGATAAGCGCTTCAAGATGTTTGTATCATGACAAAAACAAAAGTGGAACTTATGAAGTGATCTTTATGGTGGTGGGTTGACATAGAACGGTTGCTAGTGTGAGTAGTGATGGTGTATGGGATGTCTTGTACATCTACAGTTAGTCAAGATATATATTTTCCGCCCAATGGGCATCTCCGAATCATCAATCTCCATTCTTTCTTATCTGAATTGAGTCGCGCAGTCAGTGCTTGCTTATCGGTTGGACAGACAGATAGATGAATGACTCCTTGCTGGATGACTCCTTCTACTCGTTGACTCCTTCACATTCTCTAATCGCCGCTTTGGAAGAGCTGAATGATTACCCGAGTGATAAGATACACAGAGAGAGAGAGAGAGGAGACGGAGTGATTGAGTGAGTAGTACCACCAATAGAGATATGTAACATCGTAGAATTATAAACTAAAGCAGGGTTACAAAGAGAGATCAAGAATAGTGTTACAATAAGTTACCAAAATACAAGCTTTATCAACTGCATGGTGTTCAATTGTCTAGATATGTGTGTGGTGTGTGTCTGTATCTGTAACTAATAAGAAGTCACCACAATCGATCGATCAAAAGATTTTTCTTTTTCTTTTTCTTTTTCCACTTTTGCCAACACAATTGTGTCTTGTTGCTGCTGGCTGTTGGCTGCTGCTTTTACTGCCATTTACGGATAACAATGGCCTATCTGAACAATCAGACAAACAAAATGTCACTTCACTGCAGCAAAAATGACAAGCCGATCTTTTCAAATTGAAAACAGATAACCAATTTTTCCAATGTTGCATAGATTATAGATAAGGATTTTCATGGAAAAGTATAAATGAAATCACACCTGTCTTAAACACCAACTCATATCATACATACAACATACACAACATACATAGATACAGGATAATGTCAGACAGTAGTAGTGTTGAGAAGAAAATTGATCTGGAGAAATCCAATGGTCTTGAAGCTATTGTTTCAATAACACCTGAACAAATTGGTGATGAACATGCTGTGATCACCACTATATTATCACCATCTGGTAAGCAAATCGAAGTCACTGGTGATGTCGATGAAGCTATGAAATTAGCCATGCATGCAGGTAAACGTGTTGTCGTTGATGAAGCTACAAATAAACGTATTTTAAGGAAAACTGATTTGTATTTGATGCCATTATTATGTTTCTTGTATTCCGTGCAATTTATGGATAAAGTTAGTAATAGTTATGCTTCCATTATGGGTTTACAAACAGATTTAAACATGACTAAAAATGAATATACATGGGTTGGTTCCGGTTTTTATTTGGGTTATTTATTTTTTGAATTACCATCATCATATCTATTACAAAGATTACCAATGGCAAAAGTTGCATCATTTTTCATTGTCATTTGGGGGATTACATTATGTCTTCATGCCACTCCTAACTATGGTGGATTCATCTTTCTTCGTGTATTTCTTGGAATGATGGAATCAGCTGTGACACCATCAATGGTTATCTTGACATCTCAATGGTATAAGAAAGAGGAACAATTTATTCGTTCAAGTATATGGTTTTGTTTTAATGGTTGGGGCACAATAATGGGTTCATCAATTGCATATGGTTTAGCCATCCGTGCTGATACTTATTCATTAGAAGCTTGGAAGATCTTGTTCATCGTCACTGGATTGATGACTATTATCGTTGGTATTGTATTTTATTTCCACATTCCAAGTACTCCTCTGGGTGCATGGTTCTTAACCGAAGAGGAGAAATTATTGGTTCTTGAAAGAATTAGAGGTAATGATCAGGGTTTTGGTAATAGACATTTCAAACTCCATCAATTGAAAGAAGCATTGTTAGATCATAGAACATGGATATGTTTCTTCTTTGGATTAGCTTCTGATATTCCAAATGGTGGTTTGACAAATTTTGGTAGTTTATTGTTAAAAGATAGTTTTGGTTATAGTGAAACACAATCATTATTAATGGGGATGCCCGCTGGTGCTGTGGAAATCGTTGGATGTTGGTTATTAGGATATTGTCATAAATTTATTCCACAAAGATTACCAATTGCCATCTTTCTGACCATTGTCACATTGGTCAGTGCATGTATGTTAGCATTTGCCACACATAGTAAGAATGCTCAATTAGCAGGATATTATCTCATGTCTGTTTCCCCCGTTGGAATGATTTGTTGTCTTTCATTATTCTCTTCAAATGTTGCTGGTCACACGAAGAAAGTTGTCGTTAATCTGATCTTCCTTATTGGGTATTGTACAGGTAATATCATTGGACCTCAAACTTTTAGAGCAAATCAATATCCACAATATAATGGTGCTAAGATTGCCATTGTTGTTTGTTATGCAGTGTCATTGGTTTTACTTTTCATGTTGTATGCTTCGTATTGGTATGAAAATAAAAAGAGAGATAAATTGGCAGAGGAGAAGAGATTAAGTGGTGAAACTGAAATTTTTATGGAAAATCAAGAATTTGCTGATTTAACCGATTTTGAAAATCCTCATTTTAGATACCTGTTATAATTTAAATCTATATATATGTGACACTTTGTTTAGTTTGTATAAAAGAATGCAGTAAGGAATGAAAAAAATTAGCAAGAAATAAATGATAGTGCCACAATAACTGACAGTAACATGGAATAAAGAGGTGGATTCATCAGTGATTTTATTTTGTAAAACAATTTAACAAAAATGTTTTCAGATGATTGTATTTGTAATTGTGTCAGATTTGCCGTAGTGATGGAAGGAGGCTTTGATGAATCATCATCATCATTTTCTTCTGCAATGTTGTTGTTGTTAACTTCATCGAGCAATCTAATACTAGATTCTAAATCTTCTGAAAAATTATCATGACCTTCAGATAATTCCACTGGTGACCTTCTCCTTAACAATGTATTATAACCCCATGACCATCTTAAAACTTGACCCAATTGTTGGAAAATTAACAAGTATAATATACCTCTTGAAGCGATTAAATCTGGAGTATCTTCACCATTCATATCTTCCCAATCTAAATCTGGCAATGTATAACTTAACGCCAATGTCAATGATACGGGAAGAGAATTTGAATTCCCAAACACGGCCATGGCACTGACATAATCGGATTCAGCCATATTTAAATCCATGAATTTGGAAACTAATCTTGAACATCCCAAGGATATTGTTGTACTGATGGCAAAGAAGATTGGAATGACAAATATATCAATTAATTTTTTAAATGATAATGACGGAGCTAATTTGCTAAATATCAAACAAGGAGTGAATAAATTGACATTTAATAATGATATGTTTTTTTGAGCTGTTGGACTAAGATAACCTTGAGTCGCAGCGATGAACCCTAATAGACATATGATTATCACTTCAGTGGTTGCTTGAAAAGTTAAAAAGGAGATATCCAAATATGAAAGATCTTTATCATCGGCGGGTGTCATTTATTATATATATGTGTATTCTTGATTGATTATTGTTGTATTAATTGGATTGAGATGGTATATATGATGTGTGTTTATATATATATGACTATGTGTTGCTTTTGTGGTTTCAAGTTGCAAAATCATTAAATGACTAAATAAGCCAAGACGGCAATAAAAGGGCTGTGTGGAAAAACGTGCGGTGACAGACTTTCTGATTTGGTAATTACTGTAAGTAGTAGTGTAATGGGGAATTCCCATCAGGATTTCCGCATCGGGATATCAACGGGAAGAAGAGATAACGATCAGTCTATGTGTAGAGTTACACAGTTATAAGTATTGTACATATACATAATAGATTTATATTATATCCGCATGTTTCTGTTGGTATCAAGGATAGGGGAAAGGGTGTCAATGGATCAATTGAGTAATGTTTCGTAATTGAATACATATTGTTAATTTATTACTTTTGATTGATTGACGTTTTGTTGTTTGTTGTTGTTGTTTCGGTGTGGTTTTAGTTTAGTTTATTTTGTTCTGTACGATTTATTATTTTATTTATTTATTTATTTACTTTATATAGAAAAAGGCCTCTAATCAGTATTTTATGCCCCTAGTTAATATATACAATCACAACTTGACATCAAGATGAAATGATTGTCCATAGATATATATATATCTAAGACAATATCATAAAGATCTACTCTATCTCGTACATCTCTTTATCTTATATGAGGCAACTAGACACTCATATATCTATATCAATATATATATACAGTACAACTGCTCTATATATAGATACACAAGGTGAATAGAGTATACAGATAGATAACTATATGTTCTCGATCGAAGAAAAGGGACAAAATTTCATGTTGTTTATTTATTTATTTATCTATCTTTCTGTGTCCTTTTTGTCTTTTGCTTTCTTTTTGCTTCTTGTTGTTGTAAATCTCGAACCTTTTGTCAGTATCAAAAACTGGCTGGCTGCTGGGAGTAAGTGTGTGTGTGTATGTTTATGTATGTCTCATTCATGTGTGTGTTTGTCTATATTGTGTGTGTCTCACTCTCACTCCGTATGTCCTTGCTTCTTTGAAAGTTCTTGAACCAATCAATTGCAATCACCCCAGTCCAGCCGGGACAAAATGCTTCAAAAGCTGTGGGACACCACCATTCTCCTTTCCTTCTCCATCTGTTTTCCAATTGTCAACAGGAAGGATGGCGCACAAAGCTTGTTTCGGAGATGGTTATCGACGTTGAAAGACCAAGCACATGGTGATAAGAAGGAGAACTGAAGGAGATTGCATTTGGAATTAATTGGAGTTTGAATCGAACAAAAGACTAGTCCATATATATATGTATATACAAAGATAAAGAGACAGGTAGAGGCAGGGAATAGTATCTCTTGTATGTTGTTTGTAGTTAATTAATTAAAATAGGAACAAGACAAATCAAGACCGAAAAAAATTGATTTGCGCTCATTTCATAATCCCTCTCCCTTGTCACATATATATTTGCTATCATCTATATATTCAAGGATATATATATATATATATATATATTCAAGGACACTTGTCTATAGATATATATCTATCCATTCATCTATCTATCTATCTATCTACCTATATATCTACACACATTCATATATACATACATCACACACATGCATGCAAATATATACATGTAGATAAATAGATATAATGATGAACAACGAATCTTCCAATGGTATCCGATTACCTTCCATCATAGCTCCATATCAACAATCATCACAACCACCACCACACCAACAACAACAACAACAACAAAATTATATAAATATATCACCTGCAACATCTCCAATCACTCCATATCAACCACAGTACATTATAACAAGGGATATTCCAATGTTTCAACAACAACAACAACAACAACCATACACTTCATGGAGTCCTTCACATACCAAATCATACAGTTTGGATTCAATACCTCCACCACCACAACAACAACAACAACATCAGTCACATTATAAACCAGCTCATAGCAAAAGCAAAAGTTTAACACATCATCATCAACCTTTGAGTAATTATGAAATTCATCACCCCATTCAAAAAATCCCCATGGAGAAATTATCAACAATTCCCCTTGAAGATTTGAATAAGATACCAAAATTGATAGATATTGCTACAAAAAAATATTCCACTTCTATTGATGAACGTAGCTTTGTGACAGTTTATGAATATCAAATTGAAAATAATTGGATCATTTGGGATTATCATACCGGTTTAGTACATTTAACAGGTTTATGGAAATCAATTGGTAATAAAAAGGCAGATATAGTTAAATTAATAGATTCATCTCCTGAATTAGTTGATATAGTTAAAAGAGTTCGTGGTGGGTTTTTAAAAATACAAGGAACTTGGATTCCATATGATATAGCAAGACGATTAGCTTGTAAATTTTGTCACAAGATTAGATATTCATTGATTCCATTATTTGGTTATGAATTTGTCAATGATTGTTTAAAACCAGATCAAGCTGGTTTTGGTTTATTAAGATTGGATAATGTCACTACAAGTGGTAATAAATCACATTTGAAAAGGGTAAGGAAACAACAACAACTTCAACTTCAACAACAACAACAGCAGCAAAAGCAACTGCAACTGCAAATTCCAATGACACCTTATTACTATCAGCAACAACAACAACAGCAATTACCAACTCCAACTTCAAGCACTTCATCATCATCATCTTCTTCTTCAATCGGTTTTAATCCATTTCAATCATCCTTGATGTCTCCATTGGAACCATATCCCGATAGGATGAATTTACCCAAATTGCATACTTTTACAAAGATTAACAACAATAACAACAGTGCATCCAATTTTTTACAAAGTTTGAATAATAGTAATAACAATCAGCAACAGCAACAGCTGATTGCCCCAAATGATGATGAGTCCATATCTCCGAAATCATCAGTTCCATCAACTTCAAACACACCTTCTTCTTCTTATCAACTGCTCAAGAAGAGGAAGAAAAATCGTATTCACAAGAAATCAAATTCAACTTCTTCAATCAATTTGAATACAGTTTTAAAACTGGCTGTTAAATTGGATTATAATGAAAAGCAACTTGCCAATGATTTGATTGATGATGATGAAGATGATGACGTTGATGTTGATGATATTTCAATGGGGAAATTCAATCAAGATGAAGAACTTTATGGTTATGATAAAAGCGTCATTGATGCTGCAAGTAGTTTGATGTTTGTTAGCAATAGTTGGAGAAGTAATAATCAACAATCGGTGTCTGTTGAATTGTCAAATCCACAAACACAGACTGTTAAGGAAGAGGGTAAACGGAAGAGTAAGAT